>OAMR01000288.1:58566-85637 GCA_900205405.1 Echinochloa crus-galli
TTTTTGTGGACTTGAGAATTTGTAATGTGTGCTACTATGTGTGTTAAACTTATTTATGTATCCTAAGTGACCTTATATTAGTGTGATGCGCATGTGATGGTTGATGAGATGTTGTTTCACATGTGCTGTCTGGGCAAAACCGGTCTGACCGGTTTGCCAAACCGGTCTGGCCTGAGACAACACATGTGCTTCGTTTTCTTTCTTGTATGGAATATATGTCATATGCATCACATGTTGTTATTTTTTTTGTCACACACACCTGTTGCACCATATTGGATGCTAGGGGAGCTCTCATTTTTATTGATTATTTGTGCATTTGGCATTTGAGGTCAAATTTTTGAAATTCTATTCAAAGCACAAATTAAGGGGGAGCTCACCATATATCTCAAATCATCTAGAGCTTATATTTCATATCTATTTGTAAGCTTTAATCATGTTGTCATCAATCACCAAAAAGGGGGAGATTGAAAGTGCATCTAGGCACTTATATGTTTTGGTGATTTTGGATGACAACATGATTAGTCATCTAACTTGTTTGCTTAAGTATATGAGCAGGAAATAATGAAGAAAGAAAACATGTGTTAATCATCCCATGTAAGCAATACAAATGACGCAAAGCGGTCTGACCGGTTTGGGCAGTGATAGCCTTGAGAGTGTAGTGTTTGGGGGTTAGTGTGCTGTCAGGAGCCAAACCGGTCTGACCGGTTTGGCTCCTGACAGCCCTAACGGCTAGTTTTCTTTGAAAACCGGTCTGACCGGTTTGGGAAACCGGTCTGACCGGTTTCCAACGGCTATAACGGATAGTTTGAGATGTTGGGGGTATTTATACCCCTTGGCCCTCTCCTTTGAGGGCTGCTGGTTCATTTGCCTCTCTTGGTCGTCCAAAGCCTTCCCAAGCACCAGCAAGCTCTCCCCAAACCTCTCTTTGTGAGAGTTGATTGATTCTATCAATATCTTTGGATTTGGGTTGAGAAGATCTTGTGTGTGAGCTAGTGAAAGCTTGTTAGAGCTAATTGCAACAGCAAAGAGTGAATCCATAGCTTGAGCACTTGCGGTGAAGTCTAGCAACCATTGAAGCATTTGTTACTCTTGGAGGTGAAGCCTCCTAGACGGCTAGGCGTCGCCGGTGAGCTACCGTGTTTGTGGTAAGCCGCGGATCATTTGTATAGGCCGGCCTTGCCTCCTTCGTGGAAAAGGGCCACAAGCTAGTGGAACCGAGGAAAGTGGCTTGGAGTGGATAAGCCCGCCTTTCGTAGGCCCTCAACGGAGAGTAGGATTCACCTTGTCTTTGTGACGGCCTTTGTGGCATTGGTGAATCCGAACTTCGGGAAACAAATCATCGTGTCTCTCTATTGGTTTGCCTCACAAGTTCAATTCTAGCATTTATATTTGCTTCCGCTTCGATCTACTTGGTTGTGCTCTACTTGTGTGCAGGGACTTTGTGAACCTGCTAGAAATCACCTACAGGAGCTGCAAAACAAGTTTGGTTTGTGCTAGAACTCGTAGAGAGGGTCATATACATAGTTGTGTGTTTCTGCAGGAAACCGTGTATATGTACATCAAAACTATGTAACTAGTTTTTTTATTTACCCACGTTTAGTGTTCCATGCATGAGGAGAGAGATTTGATGTGATAGGTGAATAGTGAAGTTTGGAGAGAGAATTTTTGAAAGTTTCCTGATGGGATGGGGAACTAAACAGTACCCATATCGGGCCTGCAAGGCTGCAACTAGGCTATGCGTCCCCGTTCCCCGGCAAAAAGAAAACTAGGCTATACGTCCTATTGATTTGTTTGGACAAGTCGAGATTGAATATTTGAATGATGCCTCCTTTGCAAAATCGCGGGCAGAACAGCTGTTTTTACCTCGATCTACATCACAGTATCTCACCATCATCAGTTGGCTAGACGTAAAATATAGCACCTTAGCCGTCGAAAAATGAATATATCGCCGAACTGGTCACGACGGGCCAAAGATGTCAACTCCATAACAATGCACTAGACCATCCAGCGCGCTTCGCACGCCGTATCACCTTTTTTTTTTTGATAATGGATTAAAAAACCCGGCCTGAACCAAAAAGCTACGGTCTCAATTATAGTTCAGCAGCCCTTACGTCTGCTATCACACACTTTAAAAAAGAAAAGCACCAAGCAAAGATGATAAGAGTTACAAAGCAATCATATTGCTAAACCTTCATCCATGCTGGGCGAAAATCTGCATTGCCAAAAGCAAAGTTATGGTATGGGATAACTTAATTGAAGACATGGATTTCAAAGTGGTATTCATGATGATGCAGTGTAAAGTGGATCTCAAAGTGGCTAGATATGGTGACAGAGTTAAGCTAGATGGGAGTGTCCAGGTACCAAGCAAAGAGAAGGGCAAGTTGGTCTTGTAGCCGAGGGACTTTGCTAGGGTGAAGACTAGCATCATAGTTTGATCTCTATGCACTAATCAAGCCTTACAAGTGAAGCTATGCAATGCGTCTAATTCTTTATTGATCATATACTGGAAGGGCTTAAGAATTGGTCCATACACGTGGAAATTCTAAGCCTAGCTCAAGATTGGATTTGCTCAAGCAAGAAAAGAATGTTGAAGCCCTCAAAGTGAGAATGATCATGTATGGCATCAATGAAGAAGTTGAAGCTCAAGTGGAAGATTTCGTTTATTGTTTTTAATCTTGAGTATAGGAATGCCGTACTATCAAGAGGGATGCAACATTAGTTGATTGACAACACCAAAAAGTGCTCAATAGATCAACCCTTGTGAGATAGCCCTGAGAGTGTAGTGTTTGGGACTGTGTGCTGTCAGGACCCAAACCGGTCTGACCGGTTTGGGAAACCGGTCTGACCGGTTTCCAACGGCTATAACGGCTAGTTTGGGAGTTTGGGGTATTTATACCCCTTGGCCCTCTCCTTTGAGGGCTGCTGGTTCCCTTGCCTTCCTTGCACGCCTAGAGCCTTCCCAAGCACCAGCAAGCTCTCCCCAAACCTCTCTTTGTGAGAGTTGATTGATTCTATCAATATCTTTGGATTTGGGTTGAGAGAGATCTTGTGAGTGAGCTAGAGAAAGCTTGCTAGAGCTAATTGCAACAGCAAAGAGTGAATCCATAGCTTGAGCACTTGCGGTGAAGTCTAGCAACCATTGAAGCATTTGTTACTCTTGGAGGTGAAGCCTCCTAGACGGCTAGGCGTCGCCGGTGAGCTACCGTGTTTGTGGTAAGCCGCGGATCGTTTGTATAGGCCGGCCTTGCCTCCTTCGTGGAAAAGGGCCACAAGCTAGTGGAACCGAGGAAAGTGGCTTGGAGTGGATAAGCCCGCCTTTCGTAGGCCCTCAACGGAGAGTAGGATTCACCTTGTCTTTGTGACGGCCTTTGTGGCATTGGTGAATCCGAACTTCGGGAAACAAATCATCGTGTCTCTCTATTGGTTTGCCTCACAAGTTCAATTCTAGCATTTATATTTGCTTCCGCTTCGATCTACTTGGTTGTGCTCTACTTGTGTGCAGGGACTTTGTGAACCTGCTAGAAATCACCTACAGGAGCTGCAAAACAAGTTTGGTTTGTGCTAGAACTCGTAGAGGGGGTCATATACATATTTGTGTGTTTCTGCAGGAAACCGGTCTGACCGGTTTGGTAAACCGGTCTGACCGCTTTTGTACTGTGTTGAGTTCCTGACCCCAAACCGGTCTGACCGGTTTGGGAAACCGGTCTGACCGGTTTTGATACTGACAGTGTGAAAAAGTTTTGTAAATTGCAGATTCACCTATTCACCCCCCTCTAGGTGACATCAAGGTCCTTTTCAATTGGTATCAGAGCTTTTACATAAAAAAAATTGAGAAGGAAAATGTATTAATCTTAGCACAGTACACCGGCCCTTTTACAAACAGAATCCCAAAGAAAAGGAAAATTATAGAGAAATCCAAAACTCATGTTTATCTTTTTCGAAGCCCTCGTTCGTCACCGCCGTCGAAGCCACTTCCCAGTCGTCGTCGGACGTAAGAGGCAATCTCCACAAAATAGAGGCCACAGTAGTTACATAAATTTTGATATTCACCTATTTGTACCTAGAAATGTTAAAATAATATATAATTTGGAATGGAAGGAATATAAGATATATAGCTTTATTGTTCCAGTCCACGGTTTTGTTACACCCATATTATCCACAAAATCTTTTAAGTTTCAGCTTTGACATTTTCGAGCTGTAATACATTATTCTCCCATTCTCTTTCCAGCACGGTTGATTGTTCTCCCATGCATTCTCTATCCAGTTAGTTCTCAGCGGCACCCCATGCATCGTCTTCTCCTTCCTCCGCCACCTTGAGCATCATCAGCGGCGACGCGTCCGTCCCGGACGCCTTCTCCTTGACCCGCATGTACTCCGGCCACGTCACGGCACGGAACGCGGCCTTCCTCCCCGGCGGCACGGCGGAGGCGAGCGGCGCCACCTCCATGTCCGGCGGCGGGCCGAGGAAGTAGGGCACGGAGATCCGGTCGCGCTCCCGGTTCACGACGGCGCGGTGGAGCGCGCTGCGGAAGCGGCCGTTGGAGAGCACCTGGAACAGGTCCCCGACCATGACCACGAGCGCGCCCGGCGGCGCCGGCACCGTCACCCACCGCTCCGGCCGGCGGCGCAGCAGCTGCAGCCCCGGCACGGCGGCGCTCTGCGCGATGAGCGTGATGAAGCCCGAGTCCGTGTGCGCCGCCAGCCCGATCGCTCGCTCCGGCTCCGGACACCTGGGGTACCTGTCAAAAATGGCGTGCGTGTCGTCAGAGGCGCCAGAGCGCGTACAGGAACAGGGCTACAAGAACGTTGGTCAGAGGTTTTGATGATGTGTACAGGATGGGGTGCATCGTCGCCGTCATGGCATCGCGGATCTGCCGCTCCGTCTCGCCGGCGGCGATCTGGTCGTCGGTGAGCCCGAGCGCCCTGAAGAACACGTCGAGCATCTTGCCGCCGAGCGCCCTCATCTCCCTGTGATACTCCTCCATCACGTCGCTGGTCGCATTAAGTCAACGCGGGCCCACATAACAGGTCAGGTGTATGCACAACAACGTGACGTAACTAACACGCACTACGAACGAGACATGCATGTATGTAACTAACGTGACGTGACATGGAGGGCGGCCGGCGGCGCACGTATATACGTACCAGAAGCGGAGGTACTCGTCGCCGCCGTCGGGCCAGACGCGGCGGAGCTCGGCGCGGACGGCGGCGGCGGGGAACGTGTAGCCCTCGGACCACATGAGCCTGTTGAAGTGGAGCGCCAGCGGCGGCCGGCCGTAGCCGTTGAGCTCCCCGGCGCGGCGGCCGGCGCGGGCCTTCTCCGGCGCCGGCAGCGCGAACAGGCGCGCCACCTGCTCCTCCACGCGCGCCAGCACGCCGCCCGGCACGCCGTGGCCGACCAGCAGGAACGCGCCCCACTCCTCGGCGGCGCGCGCCACCTCCACCGCCACCGCCACGCCGTCGTCGGCGCCCAGGTCCACCACCGGCACCGCGTCGCGCCCCGGCGCCGGGCGGCGAGGTCGGCGGCGGCGGCGTGGACATGTTTGCAATGCTAGCTACAGCTCTCGGCACGAAGGCTAGAGCTGTAGCGCCAACCGTGTAGATATATAAACGGCAGCCAAGTTCTTCATTTCATAGGGCGAGTGACAGCTGTACGTGCCACACCAGCATGAATGCATGATGCACGTCGGTTCATACGAGCAACGTTTGTGCAAACGCGAGGCGCAAAGAGATAAGGACGGGTGACACTTGTTCGGGCGCTGGTAGGTTTCAGTTTCAGCCCTTGCGGATGAGGTGCAGTTTCAGCTTTTGATTGATAGGGCGATGAAAACCAGAGAGTGATCGAGGGAGTGCATGGAAAGAAAGGTGACACGAGCATGGCTTGGAATGTTGAACCACCGCCTCGGTTTCTTGTTAACCCTTCGTCCTAAGTTAACCAACATTATCTAACTTTGATTAAATTTGCATATATAAAAATATAATAATATCTACTGTGCCAAATAGATACACTATCAAATTATATTCTATATATAGATATTATTATTTTTAATAAATAAACTCAGTTTAAGTTGTAGGTCATTTTAGTTTTTCTAGATAATACATACTTTTTTGCTATGTATTTAGATATATGCTATGTCTAGATACATATTACGGATTATAATTGATGATGGAGGAAGCACCTAAACCGAATAGTAATTTGGAACGATTGGATTAGGGATATTTTAGCAAAAAAAATTATATTAGATTATAATTGTGCCAAAATAGCTTCCATGTCATCCCAATCTATCTATTATCTATTATATTAATACAATAGTGTTAAAATGAGCCACCACGTTCGCCGAGGGCCAAGAAATTCCCACGTTAATCTAAAAAAAGAGAAGAATATGATCCGTCGGACTTTACGAAGATCTACCGGTTCATATTAACCCAATGAGTTCATACCAAATACGATTACTAAATAGATAAATATAAAGAAAAATAAACAAGAAAAACTTGGTGTCCAAGCCATACTCGGGACTGTAGCACCATACTATATATGACTTTTTTAAACACGCGAAAAAAGTAATAACTTCATGATTTGAACTCCGAATACGATTAATAAATAGGTAAACATAAAGAAAAATAAACAAGGAGAACCGTCCAAGCCATACTCGGTTACTGTAGAACCATTACTGTAGACGAGTTTCTTTAAACAATGCGAAAAGGTAATCCCATGATTTGAACTCCAAACGAGTTATGTGGATATTGAAATAAATGCATTTGACGACCTCTACGTATTTGTGATATCTGATCGTCCATTTAACCAACATATCAAAAGCTCAATTTAGTGTTAGAAAAAACCACCACGTTGACCGAGAAGACGTAGATTTTTCCACATTATCCAAAAAGGAGAAGAATATTTGCACAATTAGAAAAGTAGAACTAATATGAGGATCTAATGGTCTATAAATTATCAAATTAGTTGAAAAAAATAAAAGATTACATAATATTAGATTTTATGATAATATAACGATCCATGTTAACCAAAGAGTATATATTAAATCTGATTAATAAACATATAAATAACAAAAGAATGTGGTCACACTTATTGCAGCCCTTTACTTTAGCTTCATTTAGGAAAAAAAAACTTAAAACAAACGTATCTGAACTCCAAATAAACCATATGGATAGTCAAATGAAATGCATTTAACGAGCTCTATGCAGTCAAAATCACTTGTCACCATTCAATCAACATATCAAATAGTCAACTTTTGCCTCCCTTATCGAGTCCCCCCTCAATTTCTATAATATTTTGTATATATTATCTTAGTGCAATAGTGATACAAAACTACCAAGTTCGTTGAGAGGGATAAAAATTACAATTAACTAGAAAAATAATACACAACGCTAGATTTTATGATAATCTATTGGACTATATATAATAACCAAATCGTACATGTCAAATACGATTATCTAACAAATAAATTCAGAATTAAGAAAAAGAATTAGAAAGGCCGAGAAAAAACACCCCATAGCATTGCACTGAGATGGAATCTCAGCCAAGCCAGCGGAGAAAACCTTCAAACCTCGGCTTCGCCCTATAATGTTGCACTGTAACCTTGGCCAACCACAACACACCGAGTTGACGAACACTACAACTACCCTCTGATAGGAGGGCCCAAACCAACCACAGCTCCCACAAGCCGGTGCCTTACCACTATTTTTTTTATGTTGTGAGCGAGGGGATTTATTTGGTGCCACTAGGGTTTGAACCCGGGTAGGTGCCTTTGTTAATTGGGATCTTTCATGAATACCGATGAAAATATGAATATATGAATCTAAGTTTGCATGTCGTGGACAAAGAATACCATAACAAAGACTAAAAAGTTATGAAAATGGTATCATATCAAGTTACATAGATATTTTTGGTTATTTTTGCTGACAAATCACCATCAATCTTATATAAACGAAAAAATTCTAGAAGAGAGTTTCGCACGACATGTATGACAAAGTGCACTATCGTGAATTCAAGGCAGTTTGCATCAACTCGCTGATAAATGAATCGCCAATACAAGATTCAAGAAACAAATCAAATATATCTGAACCAGTTGTCTCTCATAATTTGGTTTCAGTGGGGCTGGGTTACATTTGCCAACTCCTCTTAACAGTAAACTACCCAAAACTACTAACTCATCCATATTTTCTTATTAAACTTTAAAAATAACTTGTTACTATAACTAAAAATTAACAATAGGAATCTGTATTGCAAGAAAAAATGTTTGAATAAAAGATATTCTTTTTTATTATGATTTTATGTTTTCGCCACGAAATATGATAATAAAAAATATGATACCTTAATATTGTCCATTGGATAAACAAATGACAATGAAATAAAAATATTTAAAGAAATTTATTTTTAAATAAATGGAGCTCAAATTTTAAGAAGAGAAAATCTAGCTACACGTGATGCAACCGTGCGGGCTACCTTGCTAGTTTTAGCAAACATAAACCCTAAGATTTTAGCATCCAAGACAACTAAAACAAAACACGAATCTAGAACTGTATCACAACCAATTTGGTGTTTAAAAAAACTTTTTTGTTTTAGGAAATCAAAACTCTTTAATAGCATGGCCCAGAATGAGAGAAATTAATATACTCTCGTCCCAAGGGCCTCTTTTCTATGGGTTTCTATGGGCTAGAACATTTGCGCGAATCCAGTTTTTCTCTTTCTCTTTCTCCTCCCCCTGAAAAGCCCATGTAAACGTGAATGGATGAGCCTAGTGTCAGATAGGCCTATATTGTTTTATCTTTTTTGAACGGAGGTGGTTTACAGGATTTCCCATCTATCACAAAAAGTTAGCTTACCTACCTTTTAGTGAATCTTTTTTTAACGGAGCTGGTTCAAAGATTTTTCCTATAATGCTTCTTTAGCATGCTAATAATCTAATTGAACTAATAATGTCCACGAATCAAGAAGTTTCTTAAAATCTTTTCCACGAAGGAAAAATAAAATCTCTAAGGTCTCGTCTCCTGGATTATGATTCATATGGAACACCATGTGTGACAGAACAGAAAAAGCGAGCAGCCCCCGCGTCCGCCTCGGCTCGGGCGGCGGAAAAGCCACCCGCCGCTGCCCCTCTCCCCTCCGTTCCACACCTCGTCGCCACCGGAGAAGGCCACCGGAAGCCCGCGCGGCCTCGAGAAAGGTGGCGGCGGGGCGTTTTTGCGCCATCCTCGCTGCTTCGCTCCGAATCTGGGCGGTGGATCTCGGGAGGCAGCCAGGGCGGATCTCGGGCCGTAGCTCACGCCGGCGAGGCGGGGATGGCCGGATCCACAGCGTCGGCGCTGCCTCGTCGGGCCTGGCGGCGCGAGCGTGGGCGCGGCGGCTGTAAGCGGCGGCGGCCGGGCTGCGAGCGAGCACAGCGATCTGATCCAACGTCTTCATCGCTTCGCGTCGCTCCCCACGGGGGCAATATGGGCGGAGTTCGCTAGCTGTCGTGCAGCCGCCTTCCCACGGGTTGGTGTCGTCCCTTTGCCGGCGGAACCTTGCTCCGGGTGGCGGTGTTCGTCGACGGTGGCCGGAGTGCGTCTTTTCTTGCGATGGCGGCGTCCTGTAGCTGTGCGAAGATGCTGGTGTCCTTCAGGTGAGGGCAACTGTGGTGACGGTGATGGCGGCAATCTGGGGGAAATCCTTGTCTGGCATGTTGTGCCGGACCGGTGGCTGTGATGTGTCTGTGACACAAACCTTGTTGAAGGCGCTGCTGAAGTCGTTTGTCAGACCGTCCCCTGTTGCGGCCGTGGTAAATCAATAACTGGGTGAAAACCTAGCCTGGTTTCTCCAGGCCGGCGGCTGTGACAGAAGCTTCTCGAATTTTTCACGAAAGAAAAATCTATTTACAGGAATTTTGATTCGTGAAGCCTCTGAGATTCTTATGGAAAGATTTGTTGCACAGACATTTCGAGAGAATATAATATTATTAACATGATATTCTATCTCAATAAAAAATCCCTTTGCCATTCTCCCACTTCAAGTTCCTGTAGTTTTCTCGCATCCGATCATAAGAGTCATAAATGCTTTTTTTCATTTTTATATTCCAGCTCGTTTCTTCTAGCTTGCAATAATATATACCAAACCAAAAGCCTGTGTTTTTCATATTTCCTTTTTTTTACCTGCATCCTGCAGAAAGCCAAAATAGTAGCTAAATTTCTATTCTGCTGACTTGAAAGAGGGCCATAATTTCAGTTTGATACAGCGGGATCACTAATGCATTCATCTGACGAAGATACAACAGATTTACAGCATTCACAACACATGTTCAATACAAATATGCAGGTACACTAAGGCCAGTCTCAGTGGGAGTTTCATGGAAGTTTCATGACATTTAATGTGCTGATGTGGCAGAGGAAAGAGAGTGGAGAGTTTCATGAGATGTGAGAGGAGTTTCATCACCATGAAACTCATCTGGCACAGTTACCTAGTTTCTGGTAGGTAACTGTGCGATGAAACGCTCCACTGAGACTGGCCTAACATTACATCATACAGACATTAATATGTTTTAAACATACTTGCATAAGTACATCATCATTTTATTGATAACCATGGACCATTTATGGGACAACACTGAATGTCCCGCTTGACCAGATCTCCATGATGGATGTCCTCGAGCTGGACTAACAGCAGCAGCAGATGGTCTCGAGGCAGCACTCGCAGGTCTCGTAGCAGCAGAAGCAGCAGCACGCAGTGAACAGGCTGAAAAGAAGAAGATAGTTCCATTGTGATTGTGATAGAAGTAATATTTTAACCGAAATTAATTACAAAAGAACTTATTCAGAGTCTCTGAATCAGGATTGAAAGCATTAGCTCTACTGAATTGCAACCGTTTTCATCTTGGATTTGGGAGGATATTGGTCCCCATAAAAGCGATGTGAAATTGTGAAGGACAATACCACATCTAAGGTGCAGGCAAATATCTCATGAAAATGACCAGCAACCACCAAATTGCCACTTCCCATGGTGGGCCACTTGCGTGGTGGATCTCACTTTCAACGATTTATAACCCAATAGGGACACTGAAAATGGCAGCTGATGGGCCCTTTCCCTGTTTATAGATCATGATAGGGTTGCTCACAAAAAGGATGAATCGACCGATCGAAGTAGATTGTTTGAAGAAGAGGAAAGGTAGCATGTCATGATCGGAAAGAAGCATAGAACCGAATTGGAGATAAAAAGATTTTTTTATCTGAGAATCACATAAGGATAATTTGATGAATTGAGCTAATTTCCTCCCCTGGAAACTGGAGAGAAGATTTTGAAGAGCTTTCGTTAACGGAGCAACTGGGTCCCTGCCATACCAGATTTTCGTAAGGGATGTATTCCCAGTCTATGTTTTGCTCACTTGTTCTGTATCCTCAAACCATGCATGGTTCTCTTTTGAAAAACTAATAGGCTTCTCAAGCAGATACCTAAGCAGGTGTTCTGCAAATATGAGCTGGCTATGAAGGGTATAAGGTGTAAACTGCAAACAACTTCCTAGTTTCATCTTCCCTAATGTATTCTTGAGCAGGATAGGCTGATCTTGTGGCGTAGAAATCTTGCCTACAATTCGGTTGCAACTGGTTGAATCCACTTTCTTTTGATTTGTTTCCCGCGTGTTGTTTTCCAACAAACCAGAGGAAACAACCACAGTTCTGAAAATTTACTCTGGTGGCCTTGTACATCTCATGACAAGATTCTTCCTATTCTTGAAACGAATCGAGGCAACTCTAAGACTAAGAGTTACAGGGGTTTTCATCATGGATATCATGACAATTGCCAATTGAGTTAACAAAAACACCAATAGTAGAAAAAGTAAAGAAAGAGGTTATGCATAATCGAGAAGAACAGAACACAAAGGTAACCGGTTACCATGCATATAGGCAGCCCTTCTCCTCATGTCGTTTCTGAACATGATCATAGTAGGACATGTCCTGTGCAGTGGGAGGGTTATACATCTTGCTTGCTATATGGAGCTCCCTGTTCAAGTATCTCAATAAGCATGGAGTAAACGGAAGGGGCTCTGAACAAAGCGGGGAGCTGTATAGAGAGTCTGTTAGTCATAAGTGTGTATATGGAGCCTTCTTTATAGGTCTTTCAGCTCCAACTTGCAATGTGTCGGTTTCTCTCAAAAAACTTGCAATGTGTCGGCAGTTCCAGGCACCTTCGTAGTGCCCTGTCTGACAAGGAAAACTCGACCATGAAAGCAGTATTGTGCTAATCCCTTGTATTCATCAAATTGTCTCTGATATTTCTACAGGCAACAATTGACATAGGATACGAATTGTGATTGTTTGAAGAATATCAGAAGCACCTCTGATAATTTACCTACCGTAACCAGTATATTCATGCCGGGATTCAGAATTTCAGTCTTTCAGATACTTGGAACTACCTTGTTTAGAATTGGAAATACTTGAATTCAACTAGTAACTATTAAACCTAAAATTCCAGACCAAACCCTGTAAGAATAGTTACATCAATCGATTGCCAGACAGGTCACATCAGAATTGGATGGAAACAAATCAGCACTGATGCAAGGAGGATCAGCTTTTTCCTCCGGATTATCCATCTTGCTGAGTCTGCACTAGGCTCATAGCTTGATTAAAAAATGATTTTATGAATTCTTTTATTGTTGAATTAGGCCCCTCTCGCACTTGCAGTTAGATGGTTACATGAGGGACCAGGCTTGTTTTCCAGTCCAATTGCCATCATTTATGAGGGCAACATCCATTAATGCACAATTATAGAGGGATGAAACTTGTGCTGATAGATAATGAAGGGGAAACAATGTGGGACTTGTTTAGTACACATCTTCTAGAAAAGTTTTACAAATCTTAAACCAAAGAGTTAATATTTTGGGTGCACTAATCTGTATGAACCTGAAATTACATCAAGATATTCAAACTTATATCTATACCCAATTATCAGTTTTATGTTTAATTTTATAGGTTAGTGAAGATTTGCCCCCATCTATTATTAATTTCTTTGCGTGTTCTAGTAATCAAGCAGGAAGTTTTTTCTTTTTAGTACTTAACTTTTATTCCACTGGATACCCCATCTATGGACTCTCCAAAGATGAAGGAAAATGCATATAATCCAGAAGATGAGAAATGAGTACTTTCAACCCAAAACATGTATGTGTTAGCAAACACATAACTCAAATTAGATTTGTGTAAAACGAAAAAAAAAACTCTATAGGTACAACTGTACACAATGAACAGGTATACGCATATACAACTATTGTAGCCAAATCCAGATTTTGCCTTGCTAAGTAGAAACATAAATAATGCAGTTGAGTTATAAATTCATGAAAAGTTCTACGAACTTACTTCATTGCATGCTCTTCCACCGAACATTTTCATAGATCCATCAGAAGCCAAAAGATAAAGAAGACATCCACATCAACATGGCATTAGCTATTCATATCCAGTCAAAATTTTCCCAGGAAACAAACCACTTTCTCATCCCCTCCAGTCAAGAGAACTGGACACTATCTTGAGACAGACAGATATGTCCATAACTTGAGAGTACACCAAAGAATCAAGCATTCGTTGTCAAACCAGCAACTATTAATTACATACTTTGTCACAAGGGGCTTACAAAGGCAACAAAATTCCTTGTGCTACACCAAACACCCATAGCTAGCTAACAATCAAGCGGAATGAATTACATCTGAACCCATGATTAATTATGTCATAGCAGGAGCTACCAGAGGAGCAGATGTAGGAGGAACCGCAAAGCCGATATCTCCAGTTACTGGATGAAATGCAGCATTCCTCTCGAGGTGTTCCCATACTAGCCTTCTTCGTTCGTCTGATGCAGCTCGCTTCTTTTCCTCCTCTTGGAAATTGGTCTGACAAGCCAGCAGCAATCTCTCGTCCATGTCGAAGAACATTTTCCTCACATTCATCGTTACATTTAGGACTGACTGATTCCAGTGCCAACGAGCGTTTCTTTCCAGAGCAGGATATATAATTGGCAGGATAACTTGGCGGTTATGGGAAATCAGGTCAAACAAATGTTCGTTATTCCACAGGAATAAGGCTCTTTCAGCGACCTGTTATAAACAAAGAAAGAACATTCTTAAGTTTCTGCTAGCCAAAGCGTTCAAGTTATAAAAGCGGAACCAGGGTTTGCCATATTGCTGTATAGTGCTTAAAGATGTCATGCTGTAGTGTTGTACAAAGCACCATGCACATGCAAAGCAATATTTCCAATGGATGACTAGAAGAGAAACAAAACTGGGCATAGATTAAACGTTCTGGGAATTTGATTTGGGATTATTAGCATTTGTTTATGTATCCAGTATCTTGTAGCAACATACAGTATGGGACTCTTTGTGAACAAAATAGAAAAATTCAATTCCTACAAACTACCTTAACCTGCATTACGAGGCCATAATTTTTTTTAAAAAAGGTTCTTGCGGCGCAACAGTTAGAGCGGTGAACTCTGGGGGTCAATGAAACCCCTGTTGCCAGCCCAGGTTCGAATCTTGGTACCAGCTCTTTAAAGACAAAATCAGAGGGACGTCTCTCCCTCTGGTCGAGTTCTTTTTAGGCCACCAACTTTATAAAGGAAAAAAGGCCCTGAAATGCTCATCTTACATTTTAGATCACAATGTCTTTCCTTCTCATAAATTTCTTTTAATCACTCCAGTGAACAACTAGGAAGCCCAAACAGCAAAAAAGTTATCTTACAGATTCAAAATACATATTTGTTGTTTTCCCATTATGGGGCCATACTGCTATCATGTACCCTTTTTCCTTGCAAGTTTGTGCTAGCGTTTTTTTGTTTTTTTAGTACTGTATCTTACTGCAGCAAAATGACAGAAATTCAAAACAAATAACAAGTTTAGGATAAAATGGGACAGAAACAATTAAGGTTTGTTGATTAAATGACAATAAGTTTCCATTACACAGTGTGAGGCTTCATTAACTCTAAGGTAGCCATGTGGCCTGCCTTGTTTCTTGGTAAGATACTCCCATTGTCCTTACTCACACATGAAGATGGGGAAAAAAATAAGAGGCAAAATTTTGTTTAAATCAAACTGCCAATGTATTTCTAGACTTCCACCAAAAAATACAGATGGATATGTGACAACCCATTAGCTACTAGCTTTTTCTAACTATTAAGGTATTTTTAGTCGTTAGAGAAAACAAATGGAAATGTGACGACAGCATCTCCAATAGTCAATAGAGCCCAAAATGCTTGCACAATAACCAGTTTTGGAGAAAAAAGGACTATGTGGAGGAGAAAAGGGGGCACGCCAACAAAAAAAAGCGGCAGTTGCAGGGGAGGAGGTCCCACTTATGGTTACTTAACACATTTTTCAGGCTTAGTAAACAGAAAATAAGACCGATGTTGAAGCAAGGGGTGTTTTCTAGGCCCAAAATATGTTGGCATGGTCCCAATAAAGGATTATTGGAAGTAAAAATATTGGGCACTCTTGGAGATGCTGCTATGCATTTCCTGCCTAGGACTAGCACTTGTGGCCATACTTGTCAACAGGAAACATTACACAAACTTATACAAAGCAGTGTTTAAAGGACAGTTTCAAATCAATATTCAAGGGATAACTTCACCTGAAAATGAGAGCTGTTCAGACATTGAGCAATCCTGCGAAACAAGGGAACCACACACTTCTGGAAATCAGCCATTTCTGTCAACTCCAGAACCTCCTCCAACTCTCCCAAGAACATCATCTCCTTCTGACTGTTCGTCACTGGCCAGTACTTCAGGAGGCCTCTGATAACAGTCCCTGTGAGCTTCGGTTCCTTTTCAATAAACTGTGTAATGCAATATGTCAACTGTGGCAAATACACTCCAACTGTCTTCGGCTTGTGAAGAGGAATCAGTGCCTTCCACAGAAACAACTTGTGCTCCTCCTTCAGCGGCTTTGCGAAACCACTAATCACGCTCCCAAACACCTCCAACAGCTCAGCGATCCCATTGTGATGATCTGTCTCAAACACAAACCTATAGAAGATGTTGCTCACTGCCTTGCGAATAAACGGCCGATTGCCCATGAATTTTCCATATATCCTATGCAAGACTGTCTTCAAGCATTCCCTCTCCCTAGGGTCATCAGAATCGAACAGGTCTAGAAGCCTAGAGATGAATGAATTGTCCATGTACTTCCTAGCAACCTTCGCATCGACAACCGACGACATCACAAATCGGAGCAGCAGCTCATACACAACCTGCAGGTGGTACCATGAGGGATCAAAGAACGGCTCGTCCTCATCAGTGGCGCCGCCGGAGCGGAGCTTGGGTGGGAAGACCCTGAAGAGATTGATGGCGAACATGCGGACGCAGGCCGAGATCATTGCCACCGTGAGGGGCTCCTCGGCCGCGGAGACGCAGTCGACGAGGGACACGAGCACCTGCCGCTTCCTCTCCACCTCCGGCGAGTCCCTCCCCCGCTCGGCGGCGAAGTCGAACACCACGCAGCAGACATTGAGCTTGCGGAGGAAAACGTCCTCCCTGGTCTCCGCCCCAAGCGCCGCGGCGACGGCCGACACCTGCGGCGGAGACGACGCCCTCAGCTCCGCTTCAGCTCCATTAGCTCCACGCGACGGCGGGGACTTCTGCGGCGGCGAGCCTCCGCCGCCGCTGCCGGATTTGGGCGACTTCCGCGAGATCTTGCCGAGAAACTGCTTCCACATGGCTGCGGTGGCGGCGGCGGCGGCAGAGCGCGGGCGCCCACCGCTGGCATCAAATACCGGTTTCAACAATCCATAGCCGGGCCACGGACAACTACCGACCACCCGCTACCGACCCCAAGAAACTGAGAGGCGGATCTTGGACGGCAACGAACCGTGCGGCGGTCGGACAGCGGAGCGCAAGCGCCGGAAATGGATCCCGCGGTAGACGGGCGGGCTCAGATCCGGAAGCGAGGCGCGGAGGCCGCCATGGATGGGATCTCGGGGAGAGGAGGGGGGCAGAAAGCGCAGAGCTTTTGGAGTTTTGGGCGGATTCGCTCGCAGTGGGGAGCTCGAGCTTACAGCTGGGGTGTCGGGCGGGCGGGCGTACGGAGGACGAAGAGGGTGGGGGTGGCGCCACGCATCTCAGCCGTCGGTTTCGATGGAGCGTGATGTGTCGACCGTTGGAAAGCATCGAGGTTACTATGGCTTTACGAGCGTTTGATACATGTCGATACGGGGCGGTAAAAACAGCTTTTTTATCCTTTGAATTTGAAATTCCATGCGGAAGTCTTTTACAGTGTTCCTATTGGTCTAAACCAACCAATAGGACTTTTGAATTGAAACCATGCCACTAGAGCATAGCATGTCAAAGAAAAAGTTTAGCCACTTGATTACAAAATATTGAAATATTCTTAAAGAAATCAAACGTATATAAAAGAGAAACACATATTTTTTACTAATAGTATTTATTATAATATATTTGTATAGCAAAAGTAGACTAGAATAGAACTACTTTTGGTACAAGTCTTCTTGTAATATTTTCAAATTGGAACTCGCACATAAAAATGTAATAAAAATATTACAATGGTTGACTAGAAATATGAATTAGGCAGTGAATCACAAGATATCATAACGGATTGAAGAAAAATGTTGCAACTCGTGCCGCGGTCCCGCGGTATGTTGAGCAGATTTCCATCTCTTGTAAGCTACGTCAATTACATCTATTGTTGCGCATATTCTTGGTCATGCATTTTTTTTGCTGCCATCAGCATAACTTAAGGAAATACTTTTACTTTGTATATACTTTTACAATATTGACCCTTCTTTTACTTTTTGTAAACTTTTACAGCTTCAACTCTCGATAATTTTTGAAACATTTAGTTTTGAAATAAAATAATCTACGTACTTTACCTCAATTTTAATAATCTCGTAAATTTATGAGGTATATACTCTTACATAAAGCGCTGGTTGAAGTCGAGCACCGAAAGACTAAAAAGGTAAGACATCAAAGCATTTTTGATTGAAGAGAGTGCAACACAACCGGTTTCTAAATAGCCAAATTGATCAGGAAAGTTGAGCATCTCACATCTTTAACTATAGCGAATGAATGATGGAATCCCTACCCTTTCGTTCTCTAGAGAGAGGAAAGGTTTACCAAAACGACAATCCATCATGGGGCAAACGCAGACATGCCTACAAACACATACAGTAGGCCTCTATAGCCACACTTACCACCTGAGAGGTCCTTTTAACTTATCGGCAAAAGAAAGGGGAGCACCATTGAATTGCAGTTGGTCCATCGCTGCCGAACACCACCATGGCTCCATTGAACAAAGCGGCGGCAGACAGCTCACGCACAAAACGAAAAAGAGCAGGGCGAAAAAGAAAGGGGAATGAGCCTGGCCCTCCATCCACCCATGCCCTGGCCCAAAACCCATCGATCCGTCCGGTGTCTGGCGTCAAAAGCCGAACGAATTACCTGTCAATCCGCCGTGTCAGAGGACGGATTGGGCTCCCAGTTCATAGATCACGAACAGGTAACCTGCTGTTTTGATCAGCGTCTGGGCGGAATTTTGGTTCAGGGCACAATTTTTTTTTGACAGTGTCACTTGTGAAAGGGAAAGCAAAGGAAAAAAAAAAGAACTTCTCGTTTCGATTAATCTTCGGTATGTTCTGTCCAAATTCCAAACAGTAGATGAGAGAGAGAGAGAGGATTCATGGACGGCAGGTAGACGAATGGACAAACGACAGACCAGAATGGGTAATGTGCAGATCGAACAAGTTGCCAATAAGCTAGGGAATCACGGAGCGAAAAGGCTCGGCGACACGGCGGTTGGCGCTCACGACATGTAGTATGCTTCACGCAGAGGCGATCACGATCGCACGCTACACCGGCAGCACAGGCAGGTCGATGCCGTGCGTAGCGACCTACCGGCAACTGCACTGAGTTGAGCAACCACTTCAAGGTACAGTATACCGCCCAACTTCCTTTCCTTTTTTTTGAAAAAAAAACAAAGTACTAAATACTTACTCGATGCAAAACGTTTGGATGCTGCTGACACCGCGCCATGCCGAACCGGTGGCTGCGCCTAAGCTTCGAGCAAAATCGTGCGCCAAATCTTAGGCATGTTTTGGCACTCAAAATGAACTAGGTGCGGCACCAGCCAAACGCAGGTTGCAGCATTGCCGCAATTGCGGTTGCGGCGCGTTGACAGCACGAACCAAACGCTTCGATCTCTATTGCTTCGTGCTGCCAACAAGAGATTTTGGATTCCAGATGCAAGGTATAATAGGAGAACATTACCTTATCTTGCACCGTAACACAACCATAGAGGACTTGCTCGTCATATATGAACAGAATTGGCCAAAAGCGGGGGGAAACTGAACCGAAAGAAGCAAGAATAGACAGACAATACATATTATACCATCCGATAAACACAATTCGGAGCAAAACCGTTACACAGCATGAAGTTCTTTCTAGCGATAACAGACCAGGGGCCTTCATGGCACATCACAAAAATCTGGAAATCTAGCACACGAGATGGAAAGAACAGGAGCTCCAACCTGGTCTTATTCATCGTATGAAAAAACCTATAGGTGTATTTCAAAAGCATAAACATCTTGCTCGTCTATATGTATGTAGGCACCAATAACTGGTGATGCTACAGGCTACAAACTTTTCTCAACTCGTGCTGAAACTGAAACCAAAAGTAGAAGTCGATGGCTGTACACGTTTCTCTCTGTCACACACAAAACGAACCTCGGCAGGCGGTCTGTAGAAATGGAGTGTGGATATGATGTGCCTCATTCAGCAGCTCTTGGCGCTGCAAGGAAAGGGAGAATTAGACTCTGTCCTGACAAAACTGAGCTAAGCACAAGTCGCCACCCAAAGCTCTGCAAAATAAGGTTCAGAAGAATGATAGCACATACCCAAGTTAACCGCCTCAGAGCTTTTCATTAGACGAAGACGCTGGCAGGTTTCCACAAACATTCTGTAGTGAGATATTATAGAGGTCAGAATCATCTTGGGAGACTAGGAGTCAACTTTTGAGAGAACATTTTGCCAAAACAGGATAAAGAGAGCATCTATCTTTCGAGTTGTCTCAATGTTTGTGTGATGCTCTGGTTTGTTGAAACCTAACGAAAAAAATGTAAAGGAGAAGGTATCAACTAATTTAGATTTGTGCCATGCTACAACTCTCTAGACAGGAATCCGATCTCCTACAGACCTAGGCAAGTAAACAATGGAGTGGGAATCTAAGTTTGTCAAAAAGACATTATGGAAGGTGAAACAGAAAGAATAAACCATCAGAATTATTAACCTTAACCCAAAGGGTTGTACCAAAAACAAGCAAGCATTAGGCATCTCCAGGCTCCAACTCCCTAGACAGAAATCAAAACTCCTACCAACATATTTATGTAATATCTAGCGGGAATCTAATGTTTGTAAAAAAGTATTATGAAAAGTGAAAGAAATAGTCGAGCGAAACCAAACAAGACCATTAAAATTAGCCCCGACCCAAAAAGTTGTGCCAAAAACAGGCAAGCAGTGCAACCTCATCCAAAGCAGTTTCAATCAAGTTGATTCCTTTTATATCTATGCACATGCTTATCTATTTGTAGTGAGACAAATACATCAAAGCTATTCAGCCTGTCAGCTACTTAAAAAATAAGAAAACGAAGGTTTGTTGAGCCTACCAATATAACAACACATGATTGAACCACTGGCCACTAGATAGAAATTTCCAAAGGGAACGCATTAGGTCCATCTGTTAACTGGGATGGATAATTTCTCATTATCTGTCACCCTTAGTTAATTAAATTAAGTTAAGCATATATCCCTAGGTGCTGGGTGTGTCTGTGTTGGGTGAGTGTGTGTGTTGAGTGTGTGGGTGTATTGTGTGGAGTCGGTGTTTTGTATTCTCAGGGATCTATTCCCTTTTTCATCTTCTTAATATAATGAAGCGCAGCTCTCCTGCGTCTTTCGAGAAAAAAAATATACAGTGCTTGAGGCTGTCAGCAGATAAAACAACAAATTGCTTTTAGAACAGAACCTACTAACGGTGATTACATTTTCTAGTTGGTCTTAAATTTTTTTCTCCGTTTTTAGGTTCTTAGGGGTCAGAGAAACGAAATAGATGAGCACGCTCGTTTGGAAATGGAATATACTATTCAAGGTCTTATTGCGCTGCAAATATTTTTTTCATCTCAAAATTTCATCATGTCAGATTCGAAAGATATATCCCAAGAGGATCCAAGATCCTCAAAGCAAATAAGATTACAAGTCAATAATACACAACATTCTATGAATCAAGGACCAAGGACCAAAAATACTAGTTCGATCCAGCCAATAAACCAATTCATATCTCATACCAGTGGAAAAGAATGGGTCATACCATGATTCCCTGGCCAACAGTGGAAAAAATTGCACCCAAATGAGAACATCCAATTAAGGGATTGATCCTAATTCCATAGTTGCATGCTATGCTACCCCTTGCCAGATGTACTATTAACTGATGTCAAAGTCTCAGAGTAACCAGTTTCCCCGCCAGAGCCAGACCTCAAATTAACGCCTCAAATTAAAGGCAGCACGAACTTTAGAGACAATCCAGGAACCTAATTATAAGCTGCCTGGAGTAGGTGAACCAAAAGAGTTTTTCTTTCTGTTTTTTTCTTATAAAAGAAAAATAGCCATGAGTTGCCGCGGAGGATGTAATAACAGATACTGTAGGAACTAGGAAGGCACACGAATTAGAACGGACCTCCAGGGGACGTCTCCGACGAGCATCCAGTCGCCGTCCTTGTCCTCGTACGTGGGCACGTACTCGGCGCCGCTGACGACGTCGACGAGCTCCATCTCCTCGTTCGCTCCCCGGCCTGCATACACAACATCCGCCGGCCCATCCATCCATCAGGCTCTATGCGCAACAAGAAAAAACGCAGGGCACAAAAGCAGCAGGCTCCGGCTATGCACTCACGGACGGTGAAGTGGGCGGTGAACTTGTCCTGGAGCGCGGCGAGCAGCTGGTCGTAGCCCGCGTACGCCTCGAGGTCCACCTTGCGCTGGTACGGCGCGCCAGCGACGGCCACCTTGACGAACTTGCCCCGGCTATGCACTCACGGACGGTGAAGTGGGCGGTGAACTTGTCCTGGAGCGCGGCGAGCAGCTGGTCGTAGCCCGCGTACGCCTCGAGGTCCACCTTGCGCTGGTACGGCGCGCCAGCGACGGCCAACTTGACGAACTTGCCCCTGGGGAGCGCGTTCCGGCGGTTCCTGCTCACCGGCGGCCACCCCACCACCCGCGCCCTGCACCCACCCAGCACGAACGAACCGCAACCAATCAGACCTCAGACCCGAATCGAGGCCGGAGGGCGAATCAACAGAACGAACCCCCACGAGCGAGCGCGCGCGCGTACGTACTTGGGGGAGGGCGGCGCGTCGGAGGCGCGCGGGGAGCGGCTGCCGGCGTGGTCGGAGGTGGAGGCGGCGCGCTTGCGGTCGGGGTCGGAGCCCGGGAGGCGGAGCGTGAGCGCGGTGTCCTCGAAGTCGAGCCCCGACGACGCCGCCGAGGAGGACTCCGTGGAGCTCCTCGCTGGCTCCTCCGACATGGCTGTTGGCTGGCCGGGGAGGTGGGCTCTGTCTGGTCCGGCAGGCTCCGGTCGCTGGCGGGCGGGCGGCGGGTTCTCTCTCCGTCGGTTATGGGGGCGGTGACCGGTGGTGAGACCGGAGGGAGCAGGCGGAGGCAGGAGGTTATAGGCGGGTGCGGTCACCGGTCTACCGGTCGTCGCCGGGGTTTAACCCGCCGGCGACCGCCAGTGAGGCCGCGACACGTGGCGCCACGGCTCGGGATAGAGAGAGGTTCTGGACAGTGGGCCCTGGCCCGGCTCCTCGTGTCGTGGCTCTGAATGGTATTGAGAGAAAACACGGGGTCCTATCCGAGAAAAGCTCCCGGAGCATTAACGTCCGTGCCGAACGCCTCCACCTGTGGGGCCAGGCTGCCGACCGGCCACACTCGCGCGGCCGCAGCAGCCACCGGATCCAGGTATCCGACGGCTACCGCGGGCAGGCGTCCTTGCTTGACCCGGTAGCCCGCGTCGTTGCGTTGCGTTGCGTGACCCACCCGGGCGGGCGGTGCGGGGACCGGGTCGGGGGGACAGGCGGTAAAGCGTGGCGCGCGTGGCCGTGCCGGGCTGTCGGGGGCGTGTCCCCCCGTACCCGCCGATGATAAATAAATAAAATAATTTATCTCACTAGCTCGCTCGCGCGCGGGTCGTGGGGTTTGATTTGATTTGCAGATCGCCTTCCGCTGCCGCACGCTTTGCACACGGGGAGACGGCGACGCCTGCGGCCGCGCGGCTCACTTGCCGCCGCCTGCCCGGGCGGGCGGGTCGGAGCGCATCTCTCTCTCTACGAGCAGACAATTCGCAGCCAGCGCACGCAGAGAACTGGCTGTGTTCAGTTCCAATAAGGCAGGAGAAAGTTTAGAAAAAATGTTACATTGGACACTGTAGCGTACTGTAGCATCTTTCGTTTGTTTGTGGTAAACACTGTCCTATCATGACCTAACTAGGCTCAAAAGATTCGTCTCGTCGTGTACATCAAAACCATGCAATTAGTTTTTTATTTACCCACGTTTAGTGTTCCATGCAATGAGGAGAGAGATTTGATGTGATAGGTGGATAATGATGTTTGGAGAGAGAATTTTGGGAATTTTGGTGATGGGATGGGGAACTTTGGTGATGGGATGGAGAATTTTGGGAATTTTGGAAATTTTGTTATGACAGGTGAATAGTGATGCATGATGGTGATGGGATGGGGAATTTTGGTGATGGGATGGGTCAGAATCAGAGATGGTGCACGAACGGACAGCAACGCACGTTTCCCAACCCCCTGTACTTCTCTCTCGCTGTTCGTCGTGCACACGAAACTGGCGATCCTGTCGGCATTGTTCACTTCCGGTTCAGCGCACCTGCACGCAGCACGCTTGCGAACACCGGGGGAGCACAAGTGCACAACCCTTTCTGCTGAATCGCCGCGCTGTTCCGGCGGTCAAGAAGAGAGCCGGCAGCGGCCAACACGCAGCGCCCGCCTGGCGGCTTCAGTCAGACTGTCAAATAGCCCAGCACGTGCGCGTCCTTCTAAACTGTACTCCACCGGGTTCAGTTCAGTACTCCCTCTGTCCCAGATTAAATGCATTCCTAGCATTTGAAATGCAAATTAGCATAGTTAGGAAATGACAACAATGCCCCTATATCAAGGTAACAGATGATCTATAACCTGTATGTAGGCTGAATCATTGAAAGTTGGAATAAATGAGCACTTATTTTGGGATTTTTTTTGAATCCTACAAATGCACTTAATGTGGGACGGAGGGAGTACTCCGTACTTGTGATCATCCTGATGCATGGCCGTGTTTAGTTCCCAAATTGGGAGTCCCAACTTGGGACTGACGCGCGTGTCAGGTAATAAATACACCACTGTAGCATTTTGTTTTCATGTGAAAAAATTGTCCAAAAAATTATTAATTAGGCTTAAAATGTTCATCTCGCAGAGTACAACAAAACTGTGTAATTAGTTTTTGATTTCATCTATATTTAGTACTCCATACATGTTATGACATTTTGATGTGATGGGAATCTTCTTTTTCATAGTAAATTTGGGAGTGGGAATTCTGAAACTAAACAGGGCCAAAATGCATTTGTGTTCAGTTCAGTACCGTGCTCCAGTTCAGAACACCGGTGCCGTATATTACGCTGACGTTTATCCAGCGGCAGGACAGATTATTATGGCTTCCTGATTCCTGAACGTGAACGTAGGGGGGGCACGGCTCACTGTCAGCGTCAGCTTCAAAGAAGGCCGCGCACGTATCATCGGTGACACTGTCACAGGCAATGCGTTCGCTTTACTTCTCCTTCAGCAGCTGTTTGTCTGGAAGAACAGGCTCGCATCAACGACTAGCTTCATTCTTCGCGCGAGCGGACACTGATCCACGAAACACATGATAGGCATTATTGGCAAGATATCAAATCAAACAGCATTGCTGATTTGCTGGCCTGTCGGCTGGACTTACTTATCTTTCAGAAACCAAATCCAACACAGTGCCCAATTGTTTATTCGGCCGTTTGTGTATATTATTTTAATCCAAACACTAGCAATTTTTTATATATAAATCAACAAAATATATTGTCCTAGTAGCTACGAGTATCATACGCGAATGCCGCAATTTTTTTCATTTTCCTTGTCTCGCATGCACATCAGTCATGAAAGCTAAGATTATGTCTTTTTGTGTGCAGATAAACAGCTACAAACAGGATTTTTACCGATTTGTTTTGGGATTCCTTTAATTTCTTATCGGACGGGGACCGCAACATCATCTTCTTGTACCTAATAATTGGTTCTGTCGTAGCAACTTCATTCCTTCTTCTCTGTCACCGTCACCGGTATCGTCTACTCCCTCCGTCCCTAAATAACTGTCTTTCTCACTTCCCGAGAAATAACTTTGATTGATTTTATATTAAAATATATTAATATTTAAGATGAATAATTAGTATCATTGGATAGATCTTTTGATCTAGTATTTTAATAAATTTATTTAGAGATTAAAATGTTGCACGTATTTTCTACAAATCGAATCTAAATCATGACACGAAAACCAACGGTGACACTTAATAAGGGACGGAGGGAGTATGCGGCTATGCGTCTATGGCAATTAGTAAATTGCAACAACTTGTAGAGTGGGAACCCGCGTCGTCCGAGACGGACGGCTCGGGCGGCTCTCCTGCCCTCGCCGCCAACCCCACCTACCCCACTCACTGCTCCTGCCGCCGCCGGAGCTGCCAGCCAGAAGTCCAGCGAACAGCGAGGAGGGCGGGGGCGGGGCCAGCTCCATCTCCCTCCCCCAGATTTCCCTTCCCCAAGCCTATCCTTGTCTTCATCTCTTTCTTCTACAGCCGTACAACAATGGCAGACGTGGAGCACGCGGAGCCAACTCTGCATGGTGGATGGCCGGATCCGTGCACTAGGAGGCTGGATCCGTGCGGGGGAAGGCCGGATCTGCAGGTTCCGGTGGTGGGCAGCGGTGCTCGCGGCCGGCGCGCGGCCCTGCGGCGGTGGGCTGGTGCGCGGCCCGCTGCGGCGGCGTTGGGCGCACGACGACGGAGGTGGCTGGGGGTGGCGCCCAGCGGTCAGGGAGCGCAAGCAGCGGCCGGCGACGGAGGTGACCGGGCGCGCGGGCAGGGAGGAGCGCGACCCCGCGCGCGGTGGCGGCGGTGGTGGCGTGCAGGCTGTCGGGCAGCGGCGGTGGAGGCGCAAGGCGCGCGCGTGGGCCGGCAGGAGGAGGCCCAGCGTGGAGACGACCGGTGCGGCAGGACGCCGTGCGTGGGCTGCAAGCGTTGGCACGGCACGGGGAGGGGCCGGCGGTATGTCGCGCGCGGCGGTGCGGCTGAGGCCACGGTGGTGGCGATTCGGCGCCGGCGTGAAGACAACGGCTTGGTGATAGAGCTCGGCAGTGGCTTGGAATGGTGCTCCGACAGTGACGTCCTCCGGCTGGGACGGCTGCAGCAGTGGTGTCGGCTGAGCCGGCTACGACAATCGCGTGCAGCAGGGCTCGACACTCCGGGCGAAAGCCCTTGACGACGGCGCCTTTGGGCGTCGCTTTCCCTGTCGAGGACGTCATTCAGGAGCTAGAACCCATGTTGCACGAGTCTCTGGGTGAAAACCCGGTCCAGCCCCTGGACGAGCGACGGCGGCACCTGTGGGTGTCGTGACCTCCTTGGAGGCGTCGTTTCTAGAGACACGGTCGCCCGGCGATATGGCCGGCCTACTACTGCGATTGCTCCGGCTGGTGGTGACAAATCTGTCGAAGGCATGCAAACATGGGGGTTGTCTACCTCACGTCAAGACGCCTGCTCTACGGTTGGGGGCCGTCGGTCTTCATTCGGATGTTGTTGGCTGCTTGCAGCGTTTCAGCGGCGCCTGGTGTTGCATGGCAACCTCCAGTGCGGTGCGGGACAGCGTTGAAGGACGGCGCTTGCGGCAACGACATCTGGTGACGACTTGGCCTGCAGCGGACCGCGGCGGGGTGTCCAGCACGGCTGAACTCTCCTGGTGCGGTACAACGTCGGAAGACGGCGCGG
>OAMR01000288.1:93052-138436 GCA_900205405.1 Echinochloa crus-galli
GTGCGAGAGCGCGGGCGCGGGCGGCAGCAACGGTCGCGGTGCGGGCGCGTGGGCAGCGGCGTCTGCGCGAGGAGGGGCCGCGGCGAGGCAACGGCGGCTGGTCGGTGGCGGCGCGCGGCAGCGGCGACCCCGCAAGACGCTGCGCGCGTAGAGCGCGGGCAGAAGCCGCGCGCGGCCTAGCCGCGGGAGGAGGCCGCAGGATGCGGTGGCGGCGCGCGAGGAGCGCGCGCCGTGCGGCGACGGCGCTTCGCCGGGGAGCGAGGACGACGACAGGGAGATGGGGCTTCGGCGGCGGGTTGCGAGGTGCCGCGTCAGTGACGTCCCCCCAGTTTGGACGGTTGCAGTGGTGGTGCAGTACCACGGTGAACGCGTGCAGTGAGGGTTCGACACTCCGGGCGAAAGCCATTGCCAGACCCTTCTGGTGGAATGACGGCGGCGTCTTTGGGCGTCGCTCTCCCTATTAGGGGCGTCATTTTGGAGTTGCAACCCTGCCGCACGACGTCTCTGGGTGAAAACCCGGTCCAGCCCCTGGACGAGCGGCAGCGGCGCCTGTGGGTGTCGTGACCTCCTTGGAGGCGTCGTTTCTAGAGACACGGTCGCCCGGCGACACGGCCGGCCTACTACTGCGATTGCTCCGGCTGGTGCTGACAAATCTGTCAGAGGGCATGCAAACATGGAGGTTGTCTACCTCACGCCAAGACGCCTGCTCTATGGTTGGAGGCCGTCGGTCTTCATTCGGATGTTGTTGGCTGCTCCTTGCAGCGTTCAGCGGCGCCTGGTGTTGCATGGCAACCTCCAGTGTGGTGCGGGACAGCGTTGAAGGACGGCGTTTGCGGCAACGACATCTGGTGACGACTTGGCCTGCAGCGGACCGCGGCGGGGTGTCCAGCACGGCTGAACTCTCCTGGTGCGGTACAACGTCGGAAGACGGCGCGGGCGACATCTTCGGTCTTCTGACCTGATAGAGGTGTCTTGTGCGAGGGGGAAAACAACGCGATGATTCGAATCACGGTGGTGGTCTGAGACAGTTCCCGGGGGGCGGGGCACCTGTTCTTGCTTCATCGACGGCAATCCTTGAAACGAGTCCGGAGCGTGGTGCCGTGTGGCGGGGTTGAGGCCCCCGCACACGAGAGCGAGGCGTGCTGAGTGGTGGGTTGAAGGTCCCCGCGCACGCGGGAGACGGCGGAAGTGGCGAGGCCCCCGCGCGTTGAGTTGCTTCGAGCTTGGTGATTCCATGTCGGCGGGTAGTTGGTCGGGTGCAGCAGCACGTCGGTGGTGGGTCCTGCACGGCAGTGGCCCTCTGGTGTGGTGATGTCTGCTCCTCAGGATCCTTTATCGGCGCCGGTTTGCTTCAGTGATTCGATACCCGCAGATGTGCGGTTGTAGGTGGAAGCCGCGGCTGTGCTGTCCCTTATGTCGTTGTGAGTTGTGTGTTGGCCGTGTTGATGTCCCAATCCAACCGGTCAACGTGTGTAGTCGAGCGGTAACCCGGGTTGATGTCCCAATCCAACCGGGCGAGTTTGTTGTTTGTTTTTTCTTTTCTGTTTCGTGCCTATGGCCTGTCAGGGCCGTAGTCGTGTATTTTTTCTGCTATATTAATAGAAACGCACTTATCAAGCGTTGTTCGTTCAAAAAAAAAAGAGTCTTCTATTGTTCTCTTAACTTCTTCAGTGTTTGATTACATTTTGTCTGCCCGCAAGATGAAATACACACTGTACGCGTCTACACTGTTATGCATCCAGCAGCCCAAAACGGTCTAGTTGCATTTTAAAAAAAATGTAGCGAAGTTGACCTAGTTAGCTGCCGTGCAGTGAACCACGAGAGATGATGGTGATCTAGCTTGAGGTAGCAGATTCTTCATATGGAATCCGCCACAACTATCTTGCTTATCAATATGTCTGCCCACCATGCCAAATATATAAACCAGAACCCATCAGAACGAGAGGAGAATTGTGGCGACAGGCGAGACAGCTGGATCAAACCCAAATCCCATTGATTATCTGTTGTAGGTTTCTCATAATTCTTTGTTGTTTTTTTGTTAACTTGATGTTTTAGCTTGAGAAAAGTAGCGGCATATAAAAATATATATTGTAAAATATATATTACCTTGATGCAAATAAAAATATTGAGGAAAAGTAGTGGCGTGTTTTCTCGGCACAGCTTGGACAAAATCATGAAACGGGAGGGCACATACATTGACACAAGCAATTTGTCTGTCTCCGAGCCCTTTACATACATTGCATGAAGACATCGCTATCTCATCCATCAAGGTAACTGAGTGAGAGAGTACCAGACAGCACCTGTTGCTCTGGTTGAGAGCACATATGCTCCAGGCTCCACCGGTGTGTAAACAAAAACAATGTCGACAGACTTGGATCGAAACCAAAGACAGCAAAAAAAAGAAAAAGGAAAGCGAAAGCTGAAAGATCGATTGATGAGCACCTCCGGCTTTGCAGAAAGAAAGCGAAAGCGAGACGGAGGCCATCGAGCGTATCTTGTTCTGCTGCAGCAGTGGTGGTGCGCCGCCACATCCACGACACGGCCTCCCCCTCCTGTAGCTGTAGATATCGGATATCTTCGCCTCTGCCGGCTGCCGCTGCAGTGCCGGACAGGGAGCCAACACTGTGCTGCTGCGCCTTTTCCTTGATATTCTTTTCTCTTCTCTTCTCTTCTCCCCTCTGCTCTTCTGTTTGGGCTCAGTTTCACTTAAATTCCTTTGGCAGTTTGGCACCGTTCCTTTTACACGCTGCAGGAATTTGGAATGTTTTTCAGATAAGCACACACGCTGGCCCCCTTTTTTGGCTAAGGGGGGTGTTTAGTTCCCAAAAAGTGAAGATGAAGTTTGGTCAAAATGTCACATCGGACACTGTAGCGCACTGTAGCACTTTTCGTTTGTTTGTGGTAAATATTATCCTACCATGACCTAATTAGACTCAAAAGATTCGTCTCGTCGTGTACATCAAAACCATATACTTAGTTTTTTTATTTACCCACGTTTAGTGTTCCATACATGAGGAGATAGATTTGATGTGATTTGATGTGATAGGTGAATAGTGAAGTTTGGAGAGAGAATTTTGAGAAGTTGAAGGGAACTAAACAGAGCCCTACTGACTGAAGCCTGGGAATGGGTTACATACACATGTTTAATCGCTATTGCCTCGGACACACTCACACACCATGTTTGCTACTAGTACCAGCAGTAGATTTCTGTGACGACTTGCAATTGCAAACTTGCTTGAAGACATCCCCATCTCATCCATCAAGGTTACTGAGTATCCTGTAAACTTGCAATTGCAAAAACCAATAGAACACCACAGAGTTATTCGCAAAAAAAAAAGAACACCACAGAGGCACAGGAAATGGAACTAGAACTTTTAGTTTTTTTTTTGAGAAAACCTTTTGTTAGCTGGTACAGTAAATCTTGGTAGAGCCAGTCTAGCTAATGAAGTATATTTATACCCGAAAAGACAAAATACTCCTGTCAAATGGGCCAGAAAGTGATGTGCAGCCCAGCAATGGAATTCTTCTGCATCCGTTTATGGGGTTGGTTGACGCACCGCCAGCCTGCTCCTGCGCCGCCGCCGCTGTCGCGGCGAGGGCCGCCTGCCCGGCTCGCCGCACCGACTGCCGCGTCGCGCCACCCGGCTCCCCTCCTGCTGCTACGGACGGCCGCGGGGATGCGCCGCCGGAGGCCGCAGGAGTGCGCCGTCGGAGGCCGGGGTCTTGGCGTCCGCCGCCGGATTGCCGCCGCGTCGCCTCGCCGGGGCCGCCGGGCCCCACCGCAGGATTGTCGGCTTCCTGCTCGCGCTCGCCCGGCGGCGGAGCTCGCGCGCGCCGCGCCGGCCGTCCAGCCCTCTCTCCCCCATCCCCGGCTGCGGAGCTCGCGCGCCGGCCGCCCCGGCTCGCCCGACCGCGGAGCAAACGATGGCGCTGGGGCGCCGCGCCGGTCGCGGAGCTCGTGCGGGCGCCCGGACGCCGCGTCGGCCGCCAACAAAGATTATACAGAATTTCAAATTGGCTATGGAATTTGTAATGTCTTTTGTGCTTCTTATCATGTCCACTCAGCTGGCATGTGAAAATGAACAAGATTAGTTCACACTTCACAGTTTTACTTCCTGAAAATCTCAAGTCCCGTTTTGTTTGTTTGTTTCGGCTAAGACTTCTATAAGTGAAGCTGGTTAGGTATGGCTCAATACAAAATAGGTTTGGGCTTCGGTGCCATGTTAGTGGTGGCAGAAGGATCCCGTACAGAAACTTAGATTTCCTCTCTTTAACATATCACTTTCTTTTTTTTTCCCAGTTGCTACCGAATGTCTATGCATGGATTTTATCCTCTTGGTAAGATTGTTTTGCCGAAATCAGATTCTAGGTTGTCAAAGCAAAAAAAGGATTTGGTCTTACTGCCCTTTTTTTGGAACGGGAAGTTATTGTTTCAGTACAAATTATTGAATGCTATTCAATTTGAAAGAATTGGAAAGCACAGTATAAGTTTGGATCTAAAATACTTCTGTTCATGGGGGAACCATGATTCTTGGTGGGTGGAGTGATGCAACTGTCGGAGCCTCAAGCAGATCACCCTATCTCAATTCTGTGGCCACATTAAGCACAACAGACATAAGGTCAGCTATCCATTTGCCCTTCTATCCGGCAAATTTATTTGTAAATACTTCAAAGTGCACCTTTTTTCTCGAAACTAATAACTTGATAGCATATTCTCATATGTTTAAACTTGATGTGCATGTGTACAAGACAAATGGAACCAAGTGGAAGATCATTACTAGGGGCAATATAGATGCCTTGACTGCGGTAACGGATTTTGTATGGTTGCAGTGTTGATGTGCTTCTGTGTACATGGGCTTTCCTAATTAATTGAGCTATTTCCAATATGAGCAACGCTTTCAAAAGGGATGTTAGGATCAACAACATACTACCTGTACAACCTTTACTTATCCTTGCCTATGGACATTCAGCCACATAAGGTCATTGTAATCGATTACAATACGTGTTCTTTGTTAACATAAACAAGTATCTGTGTTGCATGATGTTGCTCCGCCATACTCCCAGCCTTGGAATATTAAAAAATCGATTATATATTTTGCAATCCTAAAAATTCTGCCATTTGCTTCAATAACTAGGCATGCCCAATAACTAAAGTTATACTTGCAGACATATAATAAGTACACGAATACATGATCATAGCAACATATGTACAGCGGTGGTAGCGCGCCTGACCAGCAATGCTATTGTATCAAATCTAAACTGGCCAATTACTATTGTTATCAATACATAATGGAGCCTTCATCTTCTACTGGCGCGGCGTTAGCGCGCCGTTCTTCCTAGTAGCTTATGGGACCAGTAGATTACCAATACAAAATTTCTGTATGCAGTTTGGAGACATTGCTTTTCTCAAGCTCTCTTCGTTTATGTTCGTAAGACGTGTACGAATATCAGATTCAAACTTTATAACTTTTTATCAATACAAATTTGACATGATTAGATCTGTAATCAAATACGTTCTTCAATGATTATAAGTTTATAACCACAAATAATATAATATAAAATAAATAAAATGACCAAAATATACTTTAGAAGACCCTAACAAGTTAAGTGGCGTCTGAAGAAAAAAATTTGACCATTAATTTCTCTAAAAATATAACACCGATTATAGGATTAAATATAATCTCAAAACCACTTTAGATACAAATACCATTGATGCAAATTTTATATATTAAATGTACATATTATTTAACCAATCTTTGTAAAGTTTAATTTTTTATGATTAAAATATGCCTATTATTTATAGTATGTTAATTATCGTTTTTAACTTAACAAGCAAATTATTTTGCCCCCATTGGAAAACATGTGAACAGGACCCAACAAAATTCCGCCGCCTTCTAAAAAAGCGCAAAATAAACTACCAAATATCTAAAATACCCCCTGCACGCCTCGCATCGCGTTCCCTAGCGAATCAAATCCTCTTCTTCCTTCGTCCCACCCCCGCTCTCGCGGCTGCCGCGCCGAACGCGTACGCCTCCTCCGTTGGAGCCAAACCCGCCGCCGACGTCGACGGGATCCTCCACTCGCGGCAATACTCGCCGTCGCCGTCCTGCTCTCAGCCGGCCCGGCGTGGCGCGAAGATCCATCCGGACCTGAAACTACATCTTTTTTTCTGGTAAGGAAGCCCTAGCTTGCTTGGATGTTCTGTTCTATGATAGCCGTGGGCAATCGGACCCAGATCTTTCTTTCCGTGGCGGATGCTCCGGATTCTGGCCCATCCGCTATCTGCTGCGGATTTGGATTGGTACCGCGACAATAGCTTAATACCGGAATTTTCGATTCAACTTAACAACTGAACCAGCATGCCGCGCGTTTAGGCTGCCCCTAATCGTGGGCGGTTCGTGCTACAATCGATTCCATGGCAACTTGTTGATTTATTAGGCTACAATTGATAAAAGGTGGAGGAATCGTCTAGTTTACTTGGGTTAGGGTTATGCAACTGTCTGCAGCACCAACATTATCGCGAGGATGGGGTATTTCGGGACATTTTCTTGGGTATCAATGATCAGGTTAGTTATGCCTGTTGTACTTGTACCTTGTATAATTCAATCATTTGGATGTGTATATAAGGTGAATATCGTTAGATTTTGTAAAAATAATGTTCTTTTAGCTGTTGGTTTGATATGAGTATGGACTTGGTGTCCTTGCTTGTGTTCACTGGTATTAAACATAGTGGAAAGCACTGCAAGTTTAGATTGGCAATTCAGGGATATTGTGTAAAATTGGGAGTTGACGCTCATTTAAGGTTTCGGCCAGGGCTTATTTTTCAACTAGATTGTTTCTCAGGATTTGTCTCACTCGGTTGTTTTAGGTTTTTTAGCAGAAATTCTATGTATATTTAGTTTTGACCATAGCTTTCTTATCTCAGGACTTTACCTTGTGCAGGTCACAGAAACATTTGGATAGAAGGATAATACCATCTTGTCCTTTGTAGTTGAGATTGAAAATTGTTCTCGACAATGGAGATACAGACTGCAGGGAAGCCCATTGATTTGCTGATGGAGAAGGTTCTTTGCATGAACATTCTCTCTTCTGAATACTTTAAGGAGCTCTATAGGCTAAAAACCTATCATGAAGTCATCGATGAGATCTACACTTGTGTTGAACATGTGGAGCCTTGGATGACTGGCAATTGCAGGGGCCCCTCCACTGCATTCTGTCTTCTCTACAAGTTCTTCACTATGAAGCTTACTGTCAAACAGATGCACGGTTTGTTGAAGCATCCTGACTCCCCATACATTAGAGCTGTAAGTTTCTGTTTCCCGTGTATTCTTTTTTTGTGAATGTCTTGCTTCATGGCGCCATATCTATTCATTAGGCATGAGGTCAGTGCATAAATCCACTTGTTTATTGGGATATTTTGGAACTCAACTGAGCAATATTTGGCAATGAAAAGTAGGTTTCTTTGATCTGAAGCAATCATTCTTGCATCATTTGCAATTCACTGTAATACATAATTTTGTGCTTACATTTTGGTTATAGACACTAACACTCCCACGACTTATTTCTTTGGATGGACTTGTGCCTGAACTTTTTGGTCCTAGGACGGGGATGACAAAGTTTGCAAGCGGGTTCATAGTGTACCAGTCTGTGCTTTGGAGTTGTGAGCATTTTGTTTTTTTGTTTGTCTTCACTTAGCCTGTTAAACAATTAGATGATTTTACGGCGAATGACCATCCAGCGTTGGTTTTTGCAGATTGGTTTCTTGTATCTTCGTTATGTTGCAGATCCCAAGACTCTGTGGACGTGGTATGAGCCCTATTTAAGGGATGATGAGGTAAACAACTCTTTTCTACTTTGTTTTGATTGCTTGTTTACTTATTTGTGCTCACAAACTTTTAGGTAAATAACGCCCCCTTTTGCTATTGTAATTCTCTTATCGCTTTCTGGAGCTTCCATTCGATACTGAAAAAAAGATGATTTGTCAACTTGATATATGAAAGCAGCCACTATAGTTTCCGTTTGACTTGTATTGAAAATAGCTTGATCAAGAATGGGATATTATAATTCCGAGGCAATAAATCTAAGGAATACTAGTTTATAGCTCGCGCTATATTTGATAGTTCTTTATGCCACTAGTCTACTAAGTCATATATGTTTCTTTACTTCCCGTGGTTTGTGTGGCTGTCTCACTGTCTGGTTTCATCTCTAGCATACCCCATCTTTGCTCGGGACTAAAGTCGTTCTTTGTGGAATACTTGTCTTGACACGTATGATGTGCGGAATTGTGGGAGTCTCTATATGTTTTCATGTGCTAGATGAGGTGTTGAGCATCTATAAGAGCTGAATAAACTGTATACCTTTTTTTTTCTGGTGCAGGAATTCTCCCCTGGATCTAATGGCCGCATGACAACCATGGGTGTTTATGTGCGTGATCTTATACTTGGACAGGTCTGTTTCTTGACTTTCTTATGGTTTCAGAATTGAATAAGCATATTGCTCTTCTGATCAATTGCTATATATGTGTTTTCATGTGTATCTTGATATTCTTTCTTTCTGCTGAAGCTATGTTCTCATATGGTAATGGACTGCTTCTTGGCTCCCTTATGGTTTCAGAATTGAATAAGCATATTGCTCTTCTGATCAATTGTTATGTACGTGTTTTCATGCGTATCTTGATATTCTTGCTGTCAAATGATAATGGACTTCTAAGTTGCATATTTGATTCCTTGTCCATGTCATTGTCTTAAGGCAGAACCTTTTTGTGCTAATGTGTTCCTTCATTTGTTTCCTGTGCCTTCAGAAACTATGCCAAATAATGAGATCACTTGGTCAGTCAAGTCTTGGTTCCGTATCATACTTTAAACTCTATGTTCTTTAGTTCCTCCACTTTGGTAGTAAAACCCATGTTTATTCTGTTTACCGATTTTCAGTTAAGTGCAATTATTTCATATATGCGAGTGTTGGCACTCGAACGCCCAGAGTAAACAATACTGACCAGCATGCTGTTTTGTTTCCCTTTCATGTTGCAGTACTACTTTGATAGCCTCCTTCCAAGAATTCCTCTTCCAGTGACTCGTCAGGTAACAGCCAATCTTGAGAAGATGAAATTGCCCACTAAGCTTTCTGGAGCAACTGGAGACTCAAGTCGTCAGGGATCAGAAGATACTGCACGTCGCCCTCCTTCAGTGAAAGCCTCTCTCTCAGTTTCCTTTGGACAGCGTGCTCCACATCGGGCTTCCACCAGAGACTCATCCCCTGTCCGGCGAACCATTACACATGATGATCCTCGAAGGTCATACTCACCATCTCATCGGAGTGGTAGCCGTGAGGGCCCTGACCGTGATCGTTCTGACCGAGAACTTAACCGTTCTAGTTGTGACCGGGACAGTTCGAGCAGGGATCGGGGTCGCTCAAGCCGGGACCAGGATCGTGACAGGGATATCAGAGATTATCATCGCCGTGAGCGTGATAGCAGGGATCGCGACTACTATAGGTCCAGGCATTCAGAAGAAAGGCGAGATGACAGAAGGGATCGTGAAAGTAATAGGCACAGGCGCTCTAGCTCTCGTCATAGGAGCAGAAGCCGGAGCCGGAGCCGGAGTAGGAGGAGCCGAAGCAGGAGCAGGAGCAGGAGCCGAAGCTGGAATGAGCAGCGGTCCAGTCCATTTGGGGATGGAAATAAAGAGAAGGCAGCCGCAGTCTCAAGCAACCTAGCAAAGCTGAAGGACTTGTACGGTGATGTTACTGAGAAAAAGGAAGATGGTGATGCTGAAAAGCTTCGCCGTGATTCATGCGCTGAGGAGGTCATCAGGTTAGGAGGTCCTAGATGGAGGTAAATCCAGACCTGTAATACCGTGGTCTGTTTCTGTCATTGCGCTGTTCTGATCGATCTGCCTCGAAAAGCTACTTGTTCCCAGCCTTGTAATGGTCGAGTGTTAGCACCTGGTCTATGGACTTGTTAACACTGAGACTAGTCATTAACTGATATTTCACATGCTGTTCCCATGCCTTTGGAGATAATGGAACATTCTGTATAAGCAGATGGTATCCCGTGCAGCCGTAGAAAGATAATACCATCTCGTTCTTTGTAGTTGAGATTGAAAATTGTTTGACGATGGAGATACAGACTGCAGGGAAGCCCATTGATTTGCTGATGGAGAAGGTTCTTTGCATGAACATTCTGTCTTCTGAATACTTTAAGGAGCGCTATAGGCTAAAAACCTATCATGAAGTCATCGATGAGATCTACACTTGTGTTGAACATGTGGAGCCTTGGATGACTGGCAATTGCAGGGGGCCCTCCACTGCATTCTGTCTTCTCTACAAGTTCTTCACTATGAAGCTTACTGTCAAACAGATGCACGGTTTGTTGAAGCATCCTGACTCCCCATACATTAGAGCTGTAAGTTTCTGTTTCCCGTGTATTCTTTTTTTGTGAATGTCTTGCTTCATGGCGCCATATCTATTCATTAGGCATGAGGTCAGTGCATAAATCCAGTTGTTTATTGGGATATTTTGGAACTCAACTGAGCAATATTTGGCAATGAAAAGTAGGTTTCTTTGATCTGAAGCAATCATTCTTGCATCATTTGCAGTTCACTGTAATACATAATTTTGTGCTTACATTTTGGTTATAGACACTAACACTCCCACGACTTATTTCTTTGGATGGACTTGTGCCTGAACTTTTTGGTCCTAGGACAGGGGGATGACAAAGTTTGCAAGCGGGTTCATAGTGTACCAGTCTGTGCTTTGGAGTTGTGAGCATTTTGTTTTTTTGTTTGTCTTCACTTAGCCTGTTAAACAATTAGATGATTTTACGGCGAATGACCATGCGGTGTTGTTTTTTGCAGATTGGTTTCTTGTATCTTCGTTATGTTGCAGATCCCAAGACTCTGTGGACGTGGTATGAGCCCTATTTAAGGGATGATGAGGTAAACAACTCTTTCTACTTTGTTTTAATTGCTTGTTTACTTATTTTTGCTCGCAAACTTTTAGGTAAATAACGCCCCCTTTTGCTATTGTAATACTCTTATCGTTTTTTGGAGCTTCCATTCGATACCCAAAAAAATGATGATTTGTCAACATGATATATGAAAGGAGCCACTATAGTTTCCGTTTGACTTGTATTGAAAGTAGCTTGATCAAGAATGGGATATTATAATTCCGAGGCAATAAATCCAAGGAATACTAGTTTATAGCTCGCGCTATATTTGATAGTTCTTTATGCCACTAGTCTACTATGTCATATATATTTCTTTACTTCCTGTGGTTTGTGTGGCTGTCTGGTTTCATCTCTAGCATACCCCATCTTTGCTCGGGACTAAAGTCGTTCTTTGTGGAATACTTGTCTTGACACGTATGATGTGCGGAATTGTGGGAGTCTCTATATGTTTTCATGTGCTAGATGAGGTGTTGAGCATCTATAAGAGCTGAATAAACTGTATACCTTTTTTTTTCTGGTGCAGGAATTCTCCCCTGGATCTAATGGCCGCATGACAACCATGGGTGTTTATGTGCGTGATCTTATACTTGGACAGGTCTGTTTCTTGGCTCTTATGGTTTCAGAATTGAATAAGCATATTGCTCTTCTGATCAATTGCTATATACGTGTTTTCATGTGTATCTTGATATTCCTTATTTCTGCTGAAGCTATGTTCTCATATGATCCTGGACTGTTTCTTGGCTCCCTTATGGTTTCAGAATTGAATAAGCATATTGCTCTTCTGATCAATTGCTATATATGTGTTTTCATGTGTATCTTGATATTCTTTCTTTCTGCTGAAGCTATGTTCTCATATGATCCTGGACTGTTTCTTGGCTCCCTTATGGTTTCAGAATTGAATAAGCATATTGCTCTTCTGATCAATTGCTATATATGTGTTTTCATGTGTATCTTGATATTCTTTCTTTCTGCTGAAGCTATGTTCTCATATGGTAATGGACTGCTTCTTGGCTCCCTTATGGTTTCAGAATTGAATAAGCATATTGCTCTTCTGATCAATTGCTATATATGTGTTTTCATGTGTATCTTGATATTCTTTCTTTCTGCTGAAGCTATGTTCTCATATGGTAATGGACTGCTTCTTGGCTCCCTTATGGTTTCAGAATTGAATAAGCATATTGCTCTTCTGATCAATTGTTATGTACGTGTTTTCATGCGTATCTTGATATTCTTGCTGTCAAATGATAATGGACTTCTAAGTTGCATATTTGATTCCTTGTCCATGTCATTGTCTTAAGGCAGAACCTTTTTGTGCTAATGTGTCCCTTCATGTGTTTCCTGTGCCTTCAGAAACTATGCCAAATAATGAGATCACTTGGTCAGTCAAGTCTTGGTTCCGTATCATACTTTAAACTCTATGTTCTTTAGTTCCTCCACTTTGGTAGTAAAACCCATGTTTATTCTGTTTACCGATTTTCAGTTAAGTGCAATTATTTCATATATGCCATTTAATGTTGGCACTCGAACACCCAGAGTAAACAATACTGACCAGCATGCTGTTTTGTTTCCCTTTCATGTTGCAGTACTACTTTGATAGCCTCCTTCCAAGAATTCCTCTTCCAGTGACTCGTCAGGTAACAGCCAATCTTGAGAAGATGAAATTGCCCACTAAGCTTTCTGGAGCAACTGGAGACTCAAGTCGTCAGGGATCAGAAGATACTGCACGTCGCCCTCCTTCTGTGAAAGCCTCTCTGTCAGTTTCCTTTGGACAGCGTGCTCCACATCGGGCTTCCACCAGAGACTCATCCCCTGTCCGGCGAACCATCACCCATGATGATCCTCGAAGGTCATACTCACCATCTCATCGGAGTGGTAGCCGTGAGGGCCCTGACCGTGATCATTCTGACCGAGAACTTAACCGTTCTAGCCGTGACCGGGACAGTTCGAGCAGGGATCGGGGTCGCTCAAGCCGGGACCAGGATCGTGACAGGGATATCAGAGATTATCATCGCCGTGAGCGTGATAGCAGGGATCGCGACTACTATAGGTCCAGGCATTCAGAAGAAAGGCGAGATGACAGAAGGGATCGTGAAAGTAATAGGCACAGGCGCTCTAGCTCTCGTCATAGAAGCCGGAGCCGGAGCAGGGGTAGGAGGAGCCGAAGCAGGAGCAGGAGCAGGAGCCGAAGCTGGAATGAGCAGCGGTCCAGTCCATTTGGGGATGGAAATAAAGAGAAGGCAGCCGCAGTCTCAAGCAACCTAGCAAAGCTGAAGGACTTGTACGGTGATGTTACTGAGAAAAAGGAAGATGGTGATGCTGAAAAGCTTCGCCGTGATTCATGCGCTGAGGAGGTCATCAGATTAGGAGGTCCTAGATGGAGGTAAATCCAGACCTGTAATACCGTGGTCTGTTTCTGTCATTGCGCTGTTCTGATCGATCTGCCTCGAAAAGCTACTTGTTCCCAAACTTGTAATGGTCGAGATTAGTCATTAACTGATATTTCACATGCTGCTGCTCCCATGCCTTTGGAGATAATGGAACATACTGTATAAGCAGATGGTATCCCGTGCAGCCGTGCTTCGTGCTTGCCTGATCCTAATGCAAAATTAAGGGTAAATGTTTCGGCTTCATTTGAAATATTGTAAGCTTCGTACCTTCATTTGGCTGACTCATTCAGACTTGTATATTTCTTCACCAAATGCATAATAACAAAATGGCCTCATATTTTTTTATGACATCATAGACTCAGTTTGTGGTCTACATCAAAGTTTGTACCAGGAATATACCAAGCGTCACTTAAGTACGGAGTACTGATCAGCGGTTCAGCAGCCGCCATTGCAAGCAGGCATTAAATCATTCATTCTAAACTCGTAAGAACAATATATTCGTGCATCATCTGAAAGCAACATGTGACTGAACAAGCACTCCGAACTCTGGGTGATGCATTTGCAGCACGATGAAGTGACATCGCAACAGGATTAGAAACTGGATTAGTTGAGGACAAAGGCATTTCTTTTTAAAGATAGTAGAGAGAACAATACGTCTTGGCCTCTACGTCTAAAGATGTACACGGTCGAGTGGACGAGGAAACATTGGACTCAAATTGGCAAGACCACATGTCCACAAGTCATCTCCTGCCAAAGTAGTTGACGGCTCAGTCTCACTTTGTTTAAGCAAAGTATAATAAGTTGATAGTGGAGCCGTGAAAGTAGACACTTTCATCTCATGGACAACAAAATCGCATTTGTCTTAATGACGTCTGGGGTTTTTCTTCCTCTCAGGAATCTAACTTAAAATCAGACCATCCCCACTGCTGCAGCAGTCCTATGTGCTGCAATATAAGTATGTGTACCCTTCGGTCCTAGAATACTTTCTGAACGGATTTCGGTCCTATATAATGCCTCCAAAAGGAAAAGGATAAAGGTCCTAAAAAGGAAAAATGTTTAACAAAATGCCCCCTCCTTACATTATTCTTACTCTGTACTAGGACACGCTAATAATGAAATCAATCACGATCTTTCAAAAAACAAATGAAATCAATCACCGACCCCAACTAATCCATTGCACTCCCTTGCTCCGGCTCTCCTGCGCCGCGTAGAGCAGCGAGCCGCCTTTCCCAGCCACCGCCAACGCGCCACGTGTCCCCTCCCGATCGAGCCGCCACACGCGATGCCCTCCCCTCACTGTCCGCCGTCCGATCCTGGACACGTGTCCCTCGAGCGGCCACGATGGACGCAGCCCACACGCTTTTCCTTCGTCTCCCGGAACCAAAAGATTCGCACCCAAATGAAAACTCAAATCAAACGATAAAAAGAGTACTCTAAATAAGCGCTGCCACTCGAGACTGGGAGAGGCGAGGAAGAATTCAACTCCAAGTCTTCGAGCTCGCAGATTTGGTAAGATTTTGCCCCCCTCCGCAAGTGCAATGCTTGTTATCATCCTCTTCTTTTGTATTAGCGCGGTGCCTTGATCCGAGGGTTTGGCACCTGTCCCTTCCCTTCCTTCGCCCGTTCGCCCCCAGCGCAATTTTGCTTCCGTGAGCTGGCCCGGCGATTTTTCTTTGCGTTTTTTTATTGCAAATCTTGGGCCCGAGATAGGCATTGATTCGGTTTTAAGCGGCCGAGATGATTGTTTGGTGTGGTTCTGCACTTCTCCTCTCGTTCCTGCGGCGTTGTTCTTAGCTGTTCATGCGTTCGTGAATCTTTCAGGCGGTCGGAGTGGACCTGCCCGTGGTTGACTGGTTGGTGAGGCGATTTCTGGCTCGGGAACTTCTTTCTCCTCTTCCAATTCCAAGGTATGTGGTGTTTTCTTCCTTAACTTGGATTAGCGCTTCGGATTTATCTTCTTCTAGCTGGTGGACCTAGTATTTAGCTAGTCTCTAGCGATTTTATGGAACTAATAATTAGTGGACAAAATGTGGTGGCAAGTTGGCATGCCGGGCTCTTATCTCTTGTGGTATGTTAATAATCATTTTGCGGATGACCGGACGTCATATAGGAATATTGGAAGATCCGAACTTGTTACATTAGAACTTGGTTGGGGACTAGAGTTATTGTTTTTCTTTGTTTGTTCTCTTCTTTGATGACAACTTATGCCTCTTACTTTAACTGTATCTATGGTTTCAGCGGAATTGACATATATAGGGTTTCGAATCAGGTTCTTCACCAGATTTTATTATGAAGTTAAAATTTTAGTGGAAGTGATAATAATGTTCGTAACTTGTGATCTGTCAAAGGATAATCCTACTATTCTACAACCTCGGCATGTGTAGAAATCGATTAGAATCCTCCCCACACAAATTTGCATGTGTAGACAACTCAAGTTATTATTAGGAGTTCATGCCGAATTATAAGGTCAGGTCCTTACAGGATGGAATATAGCATATGAGACCCAGAACAGATGCATATTATTATTGCCTTTCAAAACGATATCGACTTCCCTAGTTAAAGAGATATAGCTAAACAGCTTTTTGATATTAAGTGTTACTTTTCTTTCAGGTGGAGCGGAGGTGACTTGCTACTATAGTGGGGAAAGAGCAAGAGCACTATCTTGTAAAATGTGCATTTTGCTACCTTCATCTTAAATCAAATCAGCTCTGTTTCTGGGAACAGCAACCAGTAATTTCCCATGCAACCTCCTCTTGGTTGATGGATGCTCTTCCTGTTGAATCAGAAAGAGAAAGTCAAACAGATAGTCACCCTTTACTCATGGAGCATGTGATTGGTATCCCAAGGAATGATGTCGCTTCTTCATCGACACCTCATCGAGACAATCATGATGGCACAGATCAATTGCCTCGTGACTCAGAAAATTCTTCAGGAACAACTGCTGCATCTAACTCTCCAAATGCTCCTGTAGCAAGAAGAGATGATAATCGCGGTCATCGTCGGCAAAGTCCTCTGAATTCTGGCTTCTGGATATCAATTGAACTAGTTGTAAATCTTAGCCAGATTATAGCTGCTATTTGTGTACTGTCTGTGTCAAGGAATGAACATCCTCATGCTCCATTATTTGAGTGGGTCATTGGTTATACGATAGGTTGTATTGCAACTCTTCCTCATCTTTACTGGCGCTATCTGCACCGCAACCACCTGGTCATTGTTCAAGAATCAGCTACTCAGGACTACATTCCAAGCAACATCCCTGAAAGTAATACTTTTACGGGAATTTCACCCCCTCAAGTGTCTGAAGCTGGTGTTGTAACTGGCACGAATGGAGTTCCAAGAGACAATGTGGTTACCATAAATCCAGGGTAACATATTCTAATCTTCAATTACATTATTGCTTTTGTTTATATATTGATCTTTCTCCATCATCTAGTGTCTACATCTGTGAAATATGGTCATAGGTTGCATGGTGTATAATACTTTACATATGAGCCATTAGGAATCAGTCGAAATGATGCACTGAGCCCTGAATGTTATTGCAAAGAGAATTAATATGGCAAACAATTTCATGCTTTCAGAATTCAGAGATCTTATGCAGTTGTTTTCTTTCCCATCAAGTAACAATCGATATAATACCGGTGTGACTAATCTTATCAGATCTGACCTGTTGGATAAAAAGGAAATGGAAATTGCGTGACACTTGGCACAGTTAAAGAACTCACTGCAGTGAGATCTGACGTTTTATAGTCCCATTGTTTTAGTGATATTCAATTATTCATTGCAGTTTACCTATGTAAAGTCAATACAGGTCATTAGAATCATAAATTCATTGTTAGTTAGCTCTATCTGAGTTGAATCTCCTTGTTGTAGGGCCCAAGCTTTCGCTGATCACTACAAGATGGCGTTGGACTGTTTCTTTGCTGTATGGTTTGTTGTGGGAAATGTGTGGGTATTTGGTGGACATTCTTCTGCCCATGTTGCGCCCAATTTGTACAGGTGCGCTCCTAGCCCGCCATGGCGCCATGATGCAGTAGCTTTGCAACTTATTTAGATGTTTCATGGTGTACTCATGTTTCCAGGTTGTGTATAGCCTTCCTCACATTCAGCTGCATCGGCTATGCTATGCCCTTCATTCTCTGCGCACTGATATGTTGCTGCCTACCCTGCATAATCTCTGTAATGGGCTTCCGGGAAGATTTGAACCAAAACACAGGTGCTAGTTCAGATGCCATCAATGCCTTGGGCACATACAAGTTTAAATTGAAGAGGCCTCGTAATGGAGAGGGAAATGAAGGTGGCGGTGGGGTCTTGGCTGCTGGAACAGACAAGGAACGGGTTGTTTCTGCTGAAGATGCTGTGAGATTTTCTCCTGCACTAATGTTAACTTACACAACTATTTCTCCTCTTACGCTCAATGCAAAACTGATTTATGTCTTTTGATCGGCAGGTTTGCTGTATCTGCTTGGCAAGGTACGTGGACAATGACGAGCTCCGGTTGCTCCCATGTGGGCACTTCTTCCACAAGGACTGTGTCGACAAGTGGCTCAAGATAAATGCATTGTGCCCCCTCTGCAAAGCTGAGCTTGATAGCGTCCCCAACAACTGTTCCGGCCATTGGCTTTGGGCGCCGCCGCAGCGACAACAGGGTAGGAAACGACATTGAATCGCAACAATAGCTGTAGCGGCTTGTCCCATGAGGACGCGACATGCCTATGTGGCTTTCACAAGAGCAACCTGTAAATTATATAGTGTAGATTGTAAGATCGATCGATGAGTCCTATGTGATCCAACAAGCTAATTCCTGAGTCCTGACTGACCATTCTGTCTTGTTGTCTATATGTGTTGCTTCCAGCTTTCTCTCCTACCTCCAAAGTCCAAAATAACCGTGGTGCAAGTGCAACATGCATTTTCTGAATGCTGATATGATCCTATTAATGGTGAAATGCAGTCCTGATAGCACGCCTTGGGAAACAAAACAGCTGTTGCTGCCGGGCCTGGAGCATTCACCTCTCGGATTCAGGAACTCGTGTATCATCATAAGATTGAGAAGGCCTGAAATGCATATATTTTACCTGAAATGCATTGCGGCTGGAGTGCCGAGTGTTTGCTCTCTGAAATAAATGTGATCTCTTTGTAGCTCTGAAGTGGCCAGTCTGCTGTTGCTGCCGAGTATCGACCCTTTCCTTTCTGAAATAAACCTGTCTTTTTTTCTTGTTCTGAATGGACCCGTCTGCTTCTGCTATTGCATACACGATCAATTTGACGATGGCTACTGAATATGATCTCAAGAAACAAAGTTAACACAACGTGCAGACTCCAGTGTACAACCCACTGGCCACTGGAACAGATAACAACCCAACTTTTTTTTTTCGGGTAACCCAAATTTTATCGGTCAAATAATTGCAAGCGCAATTGTGTGTGTATCAGGAGGATAAATGGCAACCAAATCTCGATAATTGTTCGGAGACACTGCCCCAGTACACATTAGGAACCTACATCGCAAGTTCAGAAAATCTTCTCTTTTTGAACTACCTTGAGAAAATCTTCTCAGATACATAGGACCATGAGTGCGTCGCTGGTTCTGAATTTTTTTTTTTGAAAATTGGTTCTGAATCATTGGACGACAGTTATTTGATCAAGTGAGGTGTTGCAGAGGACCAAAGCAACGGTCCGTGAGCAGATCAAAGATATGCTGTGGCATCTGCAGGCAGGAACAGAGCATGTGTGCCTCAACTGGCTGAGCACACCTATGAGTTGGTGCGGTGCCATGCCAGGATTCAGCAAGTCTCTGGATGACGAGGCACCTGTCACTTCAGGTAGTAAGTTCACTGCATCTTACGAGATGAACAGTGCGATGGATACGTTCTATAGACCGAACTACTGAAGTCCTTGACCTTTTTTTTTCGTTTCTAACCTAAACAAGTGTTGTGAGTAATGGTTGATTTAAACAAAGTGTTAGTCTCTCCTGAAATTGGGAAAATAAATCAGGGCTCATACCTTAATATTGTTTATGATTTCATCACCATAGTACTAAATGATTACATAACTAACTGTACTAAATATTCCTTTTTTTGTCTATCCTCTGCGAAAGTAGAAACTGAAGTACTTCAGCGTTTTTTGTTTCATTTCCAACCGAAACAAAAGTGTCAGAACAAAATCATATTTAACCATCTTCTTAAAAAAGGGAAAAGATTAAAGACTACTAGGGCATAACATATGTTGTGAGTAGTAGTTGATTTAAACAAAGCGTTAATGTCTGCAGACATTGAAAAAAAAATAAAAGAAGGCTCATACCTTAATGTTGTTTATGATTCATCACCGTGGTACTGCTACATGATTACATAACTAACTGGACTAAAAATATTCCTTTGTTTTTTTGTCTCTCCACTGCGAAAGAAGAAACTGGAGGACTCCAATCCAATCATTGTTGTTGCTTGGTAGCTGCCATACCAAAACCATGACAGACAGCACAGCTCATGACAGGCACCATGTTCTTCTCTCGGGTAGCATTCTTTCTGTCCTACTCCGAATCAATAAACTCAGAAGTGCAAGCCAGCAGATCAAAGCAGCAAATAAATAGGGAACAGAAATTAACAATCATGGCGTGAGAACTGAAGCACTAGCCTTGCATTCCAGAAAAAAGAGAGACGCAATTTGCCTCGGTGCCTGCTATACAATAAGTATGAACTCTATATAACACACTCTCAGTCTTCATGACTGGATGAAGCTTCAAAACAAATTTAACTATACAGCACACATCTACCCACTTTAATTAACTACAAATTTTCCAAGCAAAATTACTTAGAACGCTAGACTGAACAGTGTGGCCATTGATTCATTGGCACACAGTGCACTGCACAATCGCAAAGCACAAAGCACAATAGTAGTATTGAGCAGTGGAAAGCGTCAGGATGTGCTTGGTTGCTTCTTCGGCACCGGGACGAGCGTTCTGGACGCAGCCAGCTCACCTCCCCACTCATACAGACATACAGTTACAGTCAAACCATGCATGCATGCATGATGCATGGAGCATTTCCTGTCACGAACTCTTGTTGACATACTGGTCCCGGTGGCCGTGCCCACTGTCATGAGTGAACTGGACAGTAAACTTCATTCCTCACACACATAACCCACTGTATCAGTTTAATTAAAGATATATTTTTAAGAAAGACAAGTACAAATCATAGACATTAACACTCATCCCTATAAAAACATATAAAATACTACGGGCCATATACTGTAATTCGATGTCCTAAATTCACGTGTGTGTACCGGTCCTTCCTGTGTGCGCTACCGTAAAGTTATTATGCCACCGAATTGGTAGAGGCATGAGTTGAGCACGCAGTAACCGACCGACCCATTGCCGTACGTCACGAAGCGAGGGAATACGGTACCGTGGCCCCGATGAAACAAGCACAAATGCGGGCGGGGAAAACGTGGGGCGGCCGCTGGCTTCGCACACGCGTGGTCAGAGCCGCAGCAAGGGATATATCATCGATCGGTCACCGCCGGTGCCGGTGCGCGGAGGAATCGAACGTGGTGTGCCCCCCCGGCCGGGAGAAGAGAAGAGAGGAGACGCCCGCACGTTTCGATCGTGTGGGGGCGCCGGCCGGCCGGACGGACATATGGATGGATGGGGCCGGCCGGGCCGGATAGATCTCGGATCCTGTTTGCGGCCGCCCTTTGCACTGCCATCCCCACACGCTTGACCGGCCGGACCGGCCTCTCGGTAGCTGTCTCGCCGGGGAATTGACAGCAATGCCCCCAGCCTCTCTCTGTCTGCTTCACAACTCCGTACGCGTTCCAAATTACCCACCTTCTCGATCGGGTCATCTGATCACCGTAGTCTATCGGCGAACAAACAATCTCCAAAGGTTAGCAAGACTGTGTTTTGAATATCCATCCAACACGTCGCTCAGGAAGGTAGAGAGCTAGCAGAACCTCCAAATATGCAATGGCACCCCGCTTGCAACCAAGCTCATGTGATGAGTGCTCTTGTGGCCTTTCTGCATATATGCGCTACCCGTTGCTATCCAAGGACGCCGTCAGCCGCTTTGAAAATCGGGTGCCTTTCCGCCCTTACAATAATAAAACAGGGCGCTACTGTTCCTTGTCTCAATCATGTCAAAATTAGTGGCATGATGTAAGCTACTGTACGCATATTCGAGGTTTTATATATGCGCCAATCGGCCGGCATGCATCAGATCCTAGTCAGGAACCCGCCTTTTTTTTTCTTTTCTGTAATCGATCCATGTACTGTACTACCTGAGAGCGACCTGAGCCGCCTGATCGAACGTCACCATTAGTAGCGCACTGATCGTGTCTCGCTGGCACCGTATCAGTGCGGCGAACGGACGAATGTCTCCTATTCATTGCGATAATCTAATCAGACCACAAATTCCGAATGACCTGAAACGCTACGCGCGCCTAACTCATACGTATAGTATATTGGACGACATAGTACGTCACGGATCACATATATAGTATATTATATATAGGCATTGGAGATAATTAAGCTATTAGTGGTACGTTCTTAACCCTCTAGATGCCATCACCAATATTGGAGAAGACTGAAGACAGCTAGTTTTCAAGGCAGCAGCGCATAATCAATCAAGCTAGGATATGGACTTTGGAGAGATAATTAAGCTAGAGTGTTGATTCTTTTTATTTTGTTTTCAAAAAAAATCCAGCGTCTCTCAAGCATGCATTATCTCGCCTGCAAAAACGAAACGAACTACTTCATGATACATGCTGATAAATAATAGAAAGACATGATCCAGCCCAATTTAGCTCAAAGAATGCAGCTCCGGAAATCCCAACGAAATAAATAATTTCTGGTGGACCGAGGGCAGAACCGTCACTCCACGCTCCCCCAATGTCGGCCTGCAATTACGTACGAGCCGTCGCTGTCATGTGGGCCCGGGCCATCAGCCCGGCCGGCCTATATCACCACGCCCTTTCCACTCCGGTGCAGGCACCTCGCTTTCTCCATCCGATTCATCCTCCTCTCATCATCATCTCGGTACTTCTCCGTCGAGCTCTTCTACTCCTGTTTCTTTGGCGTGTTCGTCCATGGAGCTCGCAGCGTCCACGTCCGCCACCGTCGTCTGCTCGGCGTACCACCACCTCACGCCGCCGGCGCCGGCGGCCACGGCGGCGGCGACGGCGGATGCGCCGGGCTCCGGCGGCGGTGCTACACGGTGCTGAAGCAGCAGCGGACGCGGCTCTACATCCTCCGGCGATGCGTCACCATGCTCCTGTGCTGGCACGAGCACGACCTCTCCGACTGAGCGAGCGGGCATGGCCGCATGGGCCGCCCGGCCCGCCCGTCCTGGTTACATCAGCCAGGTTGTATCTACGCGGGCCGGGCCTGGTTCCCATGTTTCGATTTGTATGTAGGAGGAAGGAAGCATAGAGAGAGACCAAAGTCCTTCTCATGCGTGTACTACACTGCCAGCAGCCTGTGAAAATGATCAAAATGCTGGTGGACTTTCGTTTTGAATTTGGCAAAGTTTTTCTAGCACGAACGCAAGCAAGCAGGAAAATTTTGTGGTGCGACGAAGCTGCAATCCATGTGCATTTGAGCATTTCGCTCTACCATTTGCAATGCAGGCAGCTTCCCGGAACCGTCGCCGCTCATCAACAAATGCAATGGTTTGGTTGGTTTGGTGGCTGGGGATCGGAAGCATTCTGTTTCGATTTTTTGGTGAGGTGCTGAAGTGACTCTAGTTTGCTTGCTGCGCGCTCGTTCTGTAGAAATGGATGCCTTGATTTGGCGAATGTTAGTGTTCCTGTATACTTACTGTGCCCCTGTCCTTGAATGGTATCTACATGTTGGCCCTTCAGTATCTGGAAGAAATGTGGGGACTCAGTTCCTTGGCATTTTCCTTTTTGTGAAACCATATTTGGAGAGAAGTTCTGCGGTTCTCATTCTTCCTTTTCAGGTGTCGAGAGGTTCTGTCATTTTTTCCCCTTTGCTTCTAAAAAGGATGCATAACAAAGTTTCTTGTTCATCTTTTCTGAGAAAAAGATGCGATGCAGGCTTTTTTTTATAAATAGAAGTATTAGAGTGTGCACTGACTCCACACAGTCACGTTGGTTCAGCACGGCGCACGCTTTACTCTATACTCCCTCCATCCCAAAAGAGAAGACACTCTAGGATTCGAAATTTATCCTAAAAAACAAGTCATTTTACTATATTTAGAAGATGCATGCGCATGTAACAACCAATTAATACCAAATATAGCTAATAATTAGGGGCAATTAAGGTCATTTTACTCTTTTGTTAATCTGTCCTAGAATTTCTAGAGTGTCTTCTTTTTTGGGACGGAGGGAGTATGTGTGTATACTATTTTGACCTGGAATTTAATTCCGAAGGCAAGATAGATTGGCGGATCCTACCATGCGAATTACTCCCTCCTTCCACGTTTATAAGGCGCACACGCAAAACGAGATTCAAACTTTACGATCTTTGACAAATAAAATACCTATCAATTTTTTCATTTTGTCATATAAACTTGACATGGTTGGATTTGTAATCAAACGTACTTTCCAATGAGTATAAAATCATAACCATAACTAATATAATATAAAAGAAATAAATAGTCAAAGTATGATTTAGAAGACCGTGTCATATTGTCCCATGCCTTATAAACGTGGAAGGAGGGTGTATAAGCTAGTACTTCGGAAGATGGGCTGTAGCTGTGACATGTGAGTCTGTGACCCAATCATCATTTGCAGAAAGATTAGTAGTTGAGAAAATGAACAAGTGGCGAGTTTGTTCTCCGTTCATAAAAATAAAATAAAAATGAGCCCACAAACATCGGACGCATCCGATTGAGAAGCCGGGTTTGCTATATTCAGCCCATATTGTCTTCAAATGAGAAGCCCAGTCTGAATGATTCAGCCCATCATGTTAAACTCGATTATGGTGATTCGGCCCATAGCCATTTTTTTTTATCTCCCTCGAGAGCCCAAACCGTATATACCCGTGCTAAAAACGATATATCGCGTGTCCAATGGTAGGACGGTCCAGTGGGACGCTACCCACCAGGATTCAAATTATGTTGCTCGCACCATTTCAGAATTTGCCGGCACTATGCGTTAAGTGGTAAGCGGCGTTCCCGTCGACAACGAGGTGCCAATGGTGACTTCGAAAATCTCAAGATCTGCTGGGTGCTCAGTCCTTTGAAGGTACTCATAGATGTAGGGTTTGCGTACGTGTATTCATAAAGATGAATATGCATGCGTGTATAAACGTCTGTGTTGTACTGTGTAATTCCAAAAAAAAATATCTCGCGAACTGCGTTCAAAGCATATATAAGCCGTGACAAGAAATGCATGTTGCATCTACTATAGGAAATTTAACATCAGGTCGTCCGTTTCTTTTCTGCCTAGTGCCCTAGTTCGATTTTCTCTATTATATACTTCCGCATGACCATCGATGTAGGTTGGTTAGCTTCCTTACAATGAAACATTTCCACCCATGCTTAAGTTCTAAATTAGTTTACACTCCTATTTGCACAAGTTATTTCAGGAATAAACATAGACATGGTTTGGTAGTACTCCCTCCGTCCCTAAATAGCTGTCTTTCTCACTTCCCGAGAAATAACTTTGATTGATGTAATATTAAAATATATTAATATTTAAGGTGCATAATTAGTATATTAGAGAACTGCGATCAAAGCATATATAAGCCGTGACAAGAAATGCATGTTGCATCTACTATTGGAAATTTAACATTAGGTCGTCCGTTTCTTTTCGGCCTAGTGCCCTAATTCGATTTGCTTTATTATATACTTCCGCATGACCATCGATGTAGGTTGGTTAGCTTCCTTACAATGAAACATTTCCACCCATGCTTAAGTTCTAAATTAACTTACACTCCCATTTGCACAAGTTATTTCAGGAATAAACATAGATATCCTTTGGTAGTAGTCTAGTAGATGATGGGTTTGCTAACAGTGAGGTGTCCGTGAAAACATCGTCAATGATAAAGACCTATCAACTTGCATTGTATTATTTCTTACTAGCGTGACTTCTCCCTTAGTACTGCAAGTAGGTTACGATTCGTTTTCTCCATTTTGTCATCTGGAATAGATGGCTCGTCATTATTTTCTTTAGCGAAAGCTGCGATGACCACTGAACGCACACGGGTCATCGACTGGTCCAAATCATGTCGGCACGACGTATTCAGAAGAAGCTTCCAAAGCAACTAATACTAGCTACTACCTCTGTTCTAAAATGTAAATCGTTTAATTTTTTACTATAAATTTAACCATTCATCTTATTCAAAATAATCGTGAACATATAGTCAAAATTGAAGATATTTTTAAAGATTTCTTATTAATAAAATAAGTCACTACAAAAATATGATAATTTATATAAAATTTTAAATAAAATGAGCGATTAAACTTATTAGAGTCAAAAAAAATCAAACGATATTTATACACCGTACTACGACACGCGGATCACGTGCGCTGGCCTGGTCCCACATCCTCTTAGGCGTAGTAGGGCCCTGTTTAGATCCCAAATTTCACTCCCAAATTTACTATAAAAAAGAAGATTCCTCATCACATCAAAATGTCATAACATGCATTGAGTACTAAATGTAGATAAAATCAAAAACTAATTATACAGTTTTATTGTGCTCTGCGAGACGAATATTTTTTAGCCTAATTAATCAATTTTTGGACAATTTTTCGTAAATATAAACGAAATGTTACAGTGGTGTAATGATTACGAAGTGACATCATACTCCCAAATTCACCCTCCCAATTCTAACATCCAAACAAGGCTAGAATGTGGCAATGCGAACAAAGCTGCGCCGGGATCTTGCCGCTCCACCCTCGGCCCATGCTTGTTCCGTGTCTGCACCACGCAATAGCTTTTGTTCAGTATAGTAAAAATAGTATTACTATCAGAAGTAACCTAAGCCCAGTCTGGATTAGGGAAGGAAAAAGGAAACCTTTGCTCCGATATTCAGGAGGACCCAGGTTTGGGTTGTCTTCTAGACACACGGAATGACGGAAACTAACGGAGCTGTAAAAGGTTCCTTTCATATGGAACTAACATTAGGTGGCCAAGTTGACAAGGCACGCGTATGATGTGTTCGTGAGGATGGATGGACACATCTGCACGGCCCAACCGTGCTGAAAATTCCTGCATCGAAAGACTTGACTGTATAGATTGTTGGACACGTACTACCAAGTAAACTAATCTTGGAGCTGAGTCAAGCGCGAAACGACAGTGTAGACAGCGTTAGCGCATGCTAATCAGAGTAGCAACAAATGTTACTTTACTGATGATGCCATTCCCCACAAATTCTCGACGATTGCAACGGTGATCCTAACCTGACAGAGACGCCACGGCAGAAAGCGAGTGCAGGGACCCTGTGCGAGAAGACGACTGATCGCTCCGGTCCAGACGATCCAACGGTGGTGCAGGTCCTAAGTTACTAAAGTTTGCAGAGCATATCACGTGGCAAATAATATAATAATATATGCAGCTTTCGCTTGTGTCATTGACACATTGTGTGCAACTGTGCAAAGCAAGATTGTTTGTTTCGTCCTTCCATGAGTGAGCGCTCGCTTTCGCTGTTTTGGAGATTGTAACCACACACACTACGGTGTGTGCTTGGAATTGATATAAGTGAAGAGGACTACGGCGTGAATTCGAAGATTTATTAGGTCAAATCTGAACTGAATCCAACAGGTTTGATTTGGACCCAACTACCACGCACACACGTACGAACAGTATGTTCATATCATACGATAAAATAAGCTCCCGGCTTGACACACACACACAACACAAAAACACTGGTTTTCTGTGACCTCTCTCACCGACACTTTTTTCTGTTTCCCCCGTAATCACGTAGGGGGTAGCTTGCGTGCAAGATCCCAAATGCGAAAGGCTCCAGGAGGAGATTAGCAACACGACGCAAGCTTATCAGATCATCGGGGAGCTCTCATCCCATCAGAATCGCGTGACTGGATTGGCGTCGGGGAGGAGTTGCTTGTCGTTGGGAGCCGTTGGCCTCGCGCAATCACCCCCTTAACATCGGCACATCGCGTCCGGTCCCTTTCGATCGCCAAGGCGTACGTCTCATCCCTCTCTCACGACAAGGAAACCTAGCTAATTTGCTGCGTTGCTACTCTAGCTACTGTTTGTCGTCACCAAACCTTCTCAGACCCACGATGGAGCTTGAGCTTGACTACAAAAGCTCATTATAAATTACTATTTGTTGTCAATTTTTTTATAATATTTAACAATTCGTATTATTCAAAAGGTATACAAGTATCACTTTTTTTATTTATTTTATCAGCACGCGACCAAGACAATGAGCTCATTACATTAGGACCCAAGGTTCAGTTATAGATTGCCACTCTCCTCCAGAGGGCGTCAATGCTACCTAGGGTGTCTCCAATGGGTGTTCCCATGCTGGATCCATACAATTAATGCATCTATGGATTCTAGTTCTATACATTATGTACCTGATTCCATGGAGAACTCAATCCCATACATGGAACCGGCTCCCATCCGATTTAAAAACGTATTTCTCTGACACGATTGAACCGTTGTTCACTGCAGCATCTTTCTCCTTCCAACGGATCGAGGAACAAGGAGATTTTTTAATCTAGCAGGCCCCACTTATAGATGTAGGGCTGGTCCTTCACATTGTAGACTATTTTACAGCTGATGTCACATCGTTAATGGGTCCTATTTAAGAACCGGGCCTGACTCCATACATTGGAGATGCCCTTAGCAATCTGCCTCTGATATGGTGACCGTGGAGCGAGGGCGTAATGGCAAACACTTTGTCCATTATAAATCATACTTTAGTTTTATATAATATAAATCAAACTTTTAGTTCTGACCAAACTTCATTATTTTTCACGTCAAATTCCTCGTGAAATTCTTGCAAAGCTTCTACTCTCTAGGTATACAGATTTCGTAGTATACTAGTAGTATGAGAATGGATGTCCTGCTCTCTCGCTTTTCGGGTACGTGTAGACACGTCCATTGTGTCGTTGAATGTATTTAGGCCGTACAATTTGTCCCCCCTTCAGTCCCTTCCGGGAAAAAATCTCCCCGTTTCCATTCCCCCGGAATGTTGTGCACTTGTGCTAGCAGCACTTGGACTATGCTGAACAGTAGACAAGTCACTGGTTGGCTACAACTTTTGTCGGTCGTGGCAAGAAAACTGCGTGGACGATGACCATCCCTCCTCTGTACTCCACACGCTCCAGCTAACTGACACCGACAGCAGCCAAGATGAACGAACCGGTCGACGGGTCAATGCGGACGCAAGCTAGCTGCAAGCGCCGCCTCTGGCCAGCAGCCACTGTCCTGGATGCACCAGTGATGCACCGAATTCTTCAGTTTTTGCAGGAAAAATGTTGCCCCAATTCGATCAGGCAACAAGTCAGGGAACGTTCTGAGCACACAGCTGTTTTGCGAAAGCAAAGTGGGTTTCAGTGACTCATCGATCCTCTTTGGCACGCAAATGTTCACATCAGTTTTATTGGATTGGACCTTTTATTTTTGATAAAAAAGCGGATTGATTTGTCTTTGAGGGTTCGGCAGCTTGAGTGTAAATGTACAGAGTATGCTGGTTTTTCGAGAGGAAAAGTATGCATGATTGAGAAATGGCCGACTTTCGACATCAGCTTCTGGCAGGAAAAAATGGTTTTGAATTTTATTTAATATATATCAATGTTCCCAACTCTTTCGTAACTAAGATTATTTATTTACGTGTAAAAAAGATTATTTATTTAGCACCAATAATTGGGTTCTACACTTCTACGGGAGGCAAGGGTTCCTAAACCATAAGAGAAGGCGGATAAGAAAAATGCTGAAAGGAAACGTCATGGACCCATCAACTTCAGCACAATGAAACATCACTCGGCTATGCAGAAGCCGGGAATAGTCTTAACATGTTTATATCATCTTTGATGTATCTGTCTAAGATTAATAAAATTTCTAAAAAGTGGCATAAGCAGGCAACACGTTTTAAAGCTAGAGATACGTAGTGAAGTATAGAGATAAGTTTTGAACGGTTACCATCAACTTTTTCATCTTTCATGAACTAATCTGCTAGGTTTCTAATTGATTCATTTCTTAGGTCTTACAATCCACGCAGCTGATTAGCTTAGCAGAATTATCAATTGCTATGGTACCACTTGGACAGAAAGAAGAAGAGGCTTTTTTCAAAAAATTAGAGGGATGTCTGCATGTTTCCATTGCTGATTTATGTTTTTTAAGAAATATAGAAAAACACTGTACAATATACTCCCTCCATTTTAAAATAATAACATTTAGACAAGCCAGTTAAATTATTTTTAAAGTAATTGCTTTGTCCCAGCGAAGTAATTAGCTTATCAGATATTATATATTAAAAACAGGGAGTATAGACATGTAGAACGTTGTTAATATTTTTTTTCAATAATATATATTAACATCATTCTGAAAAAGACTTGACTTGTGAAAATCATATAATGATAAAATTCATTAAAAACATTTCTGAAAGCAATTTCTAAACTAGAGCATGGGCAAACACCACTTTCAGCAGTCAGAAATTTGGATTCTACAAGTTAAAGGCTGTATATATATAATAAAAGAAGCAAAAAAAATGTTGAATACTATAATACAGTACATCTAATTAACATCTTTATATTGAGATTTCGGGGGAGGTTAGTTGGTGGCTTCCCACCAAGTCCAGCTTCGATCCTTCCGTCAATCAAAGCCCCCTATAACAGAAGGAAAGAAAGAAAAAGGGACATGTATACACACACTTGCTTCCCACCACCACCAACAGAAGAAGACATCCAAAGGAAATAAGGAATCCAATACCAATCCCACTATTGCCAACTACCATCTAGCTGTCTACCAGTCCCCCATACCTGGCTCTATGTACTTTTTATCATTTGTTTTGTCACTTTCTGACTTTTATTCTTTGCTGTTGCTTGCTCTTCATCCCCAGAAGGCTGATTAATGTCATTATAGAGCAAAATAACACTAAACTAACACTTTGGATCCAAACATATATGTTATTTTGGTGTTAGTTGGGACTAACACCCCCCAAAAAACTAACCCCTCCATGAGGTGGTAATTGGTGTTATTTCTGGTGGGTCCTACCCTATTCACTCCACTTTTCCCTCTTCCAATGATTGTAAAAGTAGCTTTACATGCAAACTAACACAGGGATCCAAACACAATTGGTGTTAGTTTGTTACGTGTTAGTTTGGGGTGCTAAAGACTACCACTAACACCAACACTAACACTAGGGATCCAAACATGGCCAAGGAGGTGGTCGGCAGGTTCCTAAGAGCATTCTTTTAGGGTCTCTCCAATGGGCGTTCCCATGCTGGATCCATACAATCAATGCATCTATGGATCCTAGTTCTTTACATTGTGTAGGTGATTCCATGGAGAACCCAATCCCATGCATGGAACCGGCTCCCATCCGATTTAAAAACGTATTTCTCTGACACGATTGAACCGTTGTTCACTGCAGCATCTTTCTCCTTCCAACGGATCGAGGAACAAGGAGATTTTTTAATCTAGCAGGCCCCACTTATAGATGTAGGGCTGGTCCTTCACATTGTAGACTATTTTACAGCTGATGTCACATCGTTAATGGGTCCTATTTAAGAACCGGGCCTGACTCCATACATTGGAGATGCCCTTAGCAATCTGCCTCTGATATGGTGACCGTGGAGCGAGGGCGTAATGGCAAACACTTTGTCCATTATAAATCATACTTTAGTTTTATATAATATAAATCAAACTTTTAGTTCTGACCAAACTTCATTATTTTTCACGTCAAATTCCTCGTGAAATTCTTGCAAAGCTTCTACTCTCTAGGTATACAGATTTCGTAGTATACTAGTAGTATGAGAATGGATGTCCTGCTCTCTCGCTTTTCGGGTACGTGTAGACACGTCCATTGTGTCGTTGAATGTATTTAGGCCGTACAATTTGTCCCCCCTTCAGTCCCTTCCGGGAAAAAATCTCCCCGTTTCCATTCCCCCGGAATGTTGTGCACTTGTGCTAGCAGCACTTGGACTATGCTGAACAGTAGACAAGTCACTGGTTGGCTACAACTTTTGTCGGTCGTGGCAGGAAAACTGCGTGGACGATGACCATCCCTGCTCTGTACTCCACACGCTCCAGCTAACTGACACCGACAGCAGCCAAGATGAACGAACCGGTCGACGGGTCAATGCGGACGCAAGCTAGCTGCTAGCGCCGCCTCTTGATGCACCGAATTCTTCAGTTTTTGCAGGAAAAATGTTGCCCCAATTCGATCAGGCAACAAGTCAGGGAACGTTCTGAGCACACAGCTGTTTTGCGAAAGCAAAGTGGGTTTCAGTGACTCATCGATCCTCTTTGGCACGCAAATGTTCACATCAGTTTTATTGGATTGGACCTTTTATTTTTGATAAAAAAGCGGATTGATTTGTCTTTGAGGGTTCGGCAGCTTGAGTGTAAATGTACAGAGTATGCTGGTTTTTCGAGAGGAAAAGTATGCATGATTGAGAAATGGCCGACTTTCGACATCAGCTTCTGGCAGGAAAAAATGGTTTTGAATTTTATTTAATATATATCAATGTTCCCAACTCTTTCGTAACTAAGATTATTTATTTACGTGTAAAAAAGATTATTTATTTAGCACCAATAATTGGGTTCTACACTTCTACGGGAGGCAAGGGTTCCTAAACCATAAGAGAAGGCGGATAAGAAAAATGCTGAAAGGAAACGTCATGGACCCATCAACTTCAGCACAATGAAACATCACTCGGCTATGCAGAAGCCGGGAATAGTCTTAACATGTTTATATCATCTTTGATGTATCTGTCTAAGATTAATAAAATTTCTAAAAAGTGGCATAAGCAGGCAACACGTTTTAAAGCTAGAGATACGTAGTGAAGTATAGAGATAAGTTTTGAACGGTTACCATCAACTTTTTCATCTTTCATGAACTAATCTGCTAGGTTTCTAATTGATTCATTTCTTAGGTCTTACAATCCACGCAGCTGATTAGCTTAGCAGAATTATCAATTGCTATGGTACCACTTGGACAGAAAGAAGAAGAGGCTTTTTTCAAAAAATTAGAGGGATGTCTGCATGTTTCCATTGCTGATTTATGTTTTTTAAGAAATATAGAAAAACACTGTACAATATACTCCCTCCATTTTAAAATAATAACATTTAGACAAGCCAGTTAAATTATTTTTAAAGTAATTGCTTTGTCCCAGCGAAGTAATTAGCTTATCAGATATTATATATTAAAAACAGGGAGTATAGACATGTAGAACGTTGTTAATATTTTTTTTCAATAATATATATTAACATCATTCTGAAAAAGACTTGACTTGTGAAAATCATATAATGATAAAATTCATTAAAAACATTTCTGAAAGCAATTTCTAAACTAGAGCATGGGCAAACACCACTTTCAGCAGTCAGAAATTTGGATTCTACAAGTTAAAGGCTGTATATATATAATAAAAGAAGCAAAAAAAATGTTGAATACTATAATACAGTACATCTAATTAACATCTTTATATTGAGATTTCGGGGGAGGTTAGTTGGTGGCTTCCCACCAAGTCCAGCTTCGATCCTTCCGTCAATCAAAGCCCCCTATAACAGAAAGAAGAAAGAAGGGAAGAAAGAAAAAGGGACATGTATACACACACTTGCTTCCCACCACCACCAACAGAAGAAGACATCCAAAGGAAATAAGGAATCCAATACCAATCCCACTATTGCCAACTACCATCTAGCTGTCTACCAGTCCCCCATACCTGGCTCTATGTACTTTTTATCATTTGTTTTGTCACTTTCTGACTTTTATTCTTTGCTGTTGCTTGCTCTTCATCCCCAGAAGGCTGATTAATGTCATTAACCCTGCTAATTACCGCGGTAATTGTTTGTCGGAGAGAAGGAAAAAAAAACCATGAAGAACAGATGGAGCTAGCAGTTCATGTCCACCATGGCGTCGTGGAAGGCGGCGACGCGGTCGGGCGTGACGCACTGCGTGATGAGCCGCGCCCCTGGCTTGTGGGCCCACGGCTTGACGAGGATGCACGTGGCGATGCAGTCCAGGTTCGTCAGCGGCACCACGTGGGCCGGCGGGCCCCACCCGTAGTCCACCTCGGCGAAGCCCAGCCGCGTCCAGTCCGACACGAGCAGCGTCCGGTAGTCGGAGGTGATCTGGTACGGGTCGCCGGCCTCCTCCCCCGCCGCCCACCGCGCGAACTCCGACGGCAGCCGCTTCTTCCCCTCCCTGATGATCCTCACCACGTCGGTCACGGACGACGACGCCACCTTCCCGGCCGTGGAGGAGACGCGCATGATGTAGTAGCAGTTGCCGTAGAACCCCACGCCGCCGCGCGGGAGGCGGGCGGCGAGGAGCGGGCGCGCGTTCACGGCGAAGCAGAGGTGGACGGGGGTGTCCTCGTCCGCGAACGCGGCGGCGCGGGTCCGGCTCTGCCACGCCTTGGCGATGAGCACCTCGAACGCGGAGCACCGCCCGCCGCCGGAGGCCGCCGCGAACCGGGACTTGAAGTGGTCGATGTAGTCGGCGGAGATGTCGATGGCGAGGTACTCGAGGCGCTTGGCGCCGTCGAGCTCGGGGAGGCTGCCGACGCGCGCGCCGGCGGGGTCGGGGATGGCGTCGCGGCCCCAGGTCGGGGGCGGCGAGATCTGGGCCGCCCCGCGCGCCAGCTCCCCCACCGCGCCCATGAACTTGGCCGCGCCGAGACCGTCCGCCACCGCGTGGCTGAACCGGAACCCCACCACGAAGCCGCCGCACCCGAACGTGGTCACCTGAAATTAATTCGGCGCCGGCCGGCGGTCAGTCACAGTCAGGGAGGTGAATGAAAATCTCGAATCCGCGGCGAGCCAGCCAGCGCAATCCCGCACAATGCGAGTCGAATCCACGGAGCATTGGCGTACCTGGACGAGCAGGATGAGCTTGTTCTCGTCGTCGCGGCTGGGGCGGGGCAGCGGGTGCGGGAGCAGGTGGTCCTTGGGGATCTGGAGCGGGTACTCGAGGTAGTCGACGTCCTCGAGGCGGCACCCCACGGCGGCCTCGATGAACCAGACGCCCTCGCCGCTGCAGTCGACGTGGAGCCCGCCGGCGTCGTCGGACACGGCGAGGCGGCCCGCGAGCGGGTAGTAGTCGACGAGCGCCCGCGCCAGGGCGCGCTCAATGGTCTCCGCCGGGCTGGCCCCGTCCCGGGCCGGGTCGGGCTTGAAGACGTGCAGGGACTCGATGAGCGCCATCTGGGTCGGGTAGCGGTCGAGCCAGGAGAGGCGGTGCGGGCCCGTGGGGGTGGGCCCCGCCGGCGGGACGAGGCGCTGCGCCAGCCGCTCCACCTTCTTCGCCGCCGCCGCCGGCTCCATGGCCGGAACGAGGGAGGGAAGGGGAGGAGAGGAGAGGAGAGAGGAGTGGGGGCGTCTCTCTCTCTCTCTACCTCTCTGTCGCTGGCTTGGCTGCTGCCTTGGGATTCGGTGGTGGAGGAGACCGGTGGGTGGGGTGTGCGCTGTCGAGGTGAAGTGAAATTGAAGTGGTGGTCTGCTGCTTGGCTTGGAGTTATGTGCGGCGGGGGAGGTGGTGGGTTTTATAGATGGGTGAGTTCGTCGGGAGTGGTCGACTCTCGATGGGCAGGCAGGGCAGGCAGGCGGCGCGGGGAGGGGAGGGGGCTTCTCCCTCCGGGAGGCGGGAGGAGGGAGGGAGAAGGGTGGCGCACGGGCACAGTGCCGGACGGTGACAGGCCCTGGGAGGCAGGGAAGCAGTGATGGGTAACGGTAAAGAAGAAGGGCCCGTGCGTGACGCGGATGTGACCCATCACATGGACTCGGTCCACCAGTCATTCAGGCCGTGTTTGTTTCCCCTTACCAATAATTAAGAGTATTAAATAAAGTCAGTTTACAAAACTATCTTCACAACGTCGAACTATTTCGCGAGACCTATCTAATGAGGTCTTTGACCGCACGATTAGAGAATGGTTACTGTAGCATCACTGTAGCAAAACATGGATTAATTAGGCTCATTAGATTCGTCGTACAAAGTTACACTCACCCTAAATGGATTTTACAAATAGACTTCATTTAGTACTTCAGGTATGCAAGATCCTTTGAAAAAAAATTTATTTAATTTATTAATTTTCGCCTTCCTCTAATAACCTGCATTGTTGGTCGCTGCAACGTGCCCCGGCGCAGGAATGTCATGTCGGTCAAAATAAGGGCGCCTTTATATTTGCAACAGTTACGGTACGTACGTTCTCGTGTAACGTGCACGTCAACCTTGCCAGGCCGTGTTTAGATTGTGTGTGAAAAAAAATTTAGATAATAAATGCACCTTTGATTAAGGGTATTAAATAAAATCATTTATAAAACTACCTTCACAACATTCAACTATTCCGCGAGACCTATCAAATAAGGTCTTTGATCAAACGATTAGAGAATGATTACTATAGCAAAACACAAAACATGGCTTAATTAGGCTCATTAGATTCGTCGCGGAAAGTTGCACTCATCCCTAAAAAGGTTTTGCAAATAGACTTTATTTAGTACTCCATGCATGAAAGATTAAAATTTTTTTGGCTGCCATCTAAACACGGGCCAAATTAGTGTTTAAAAACTGCAGAGACCAGTGTAACGTACAATAAAATGCAGCATTTTCTCGAAAGACCAGTGTTTAAACTTTAAAACGGCGAGAAAAGGAGTTGGCGACACTCGAAACCGGAGTGAGTTGTTGGCGTGCAATCCGAAAGCAGAGTCAGCAGGACAGCAGCATCCATCCAGCGCCGCCGCCGCCGCCAATGCTCCAAGGAGAACGTTGAGCGCGACGCGACGCCGTTGCACTGCCGTGCCGGCCTGTGTGGCCGTGCCCCGCCCTCTCACGCTGGCTGGTCCCCCGGGGGCGGGGGCCGGAGGGAGGGCAGCCATCACGGCGGGGCAGGGACGGATGGGCGCGCCAGAGCAAAGGGAGCCCCCAGGCGAGGCCGTTCAATTCGACGCGGAGAGAGAGACAGCTGAAGAAAACGCGTCGCGCCTGCCGGCGTCTCGCCAGTTTTAAAATAGCTGTAGCAGGAGTATGTGCGATCGCGAGCACGGGAAAGACAACGGAAAAGAAAAACACAAAGCAGGGCGCGCACATGCCGTGCTCGCGTCGGGAGCGGAATGTTCGCATGGACGAAACAACTCCATTCCAATCCCAAAAGAAAGCCGGGAGGACCTTCCTGTTCCGTGGCATGGCAGCAGCTCTGAAATCTGGCCTGGCTTTGGCTTTGCCACGTGTGCTACTCCACAAGTGTCGGCTGCTCCCTCCTCCCTCGTGTCACGTACGGGTCGCTCCTTTTCCGCCGCCGTCGCCGCACGTACACATGCGGGCACGCACGGAATGTGCCGCTTCCCGTTGAGGTGCGTGCGCCCTAGCTTGCCCTGCCAGGCTGCCACGTACCGCCCTCGCGCGACCCAACCGCGCGCATTGACTTGGGGCCTTGGGCACCTGGAGGACACTACTACTGCCCGTAGGCCGTAGCCGCAGCTGGCAGCCCATATATATACGCGTAGCAGAATGCGTAGTACAGTAGTAGAGAACGTGCCTGATGGATGGATGGATCACGCACTACTGCAGCGTCACTCCCCCGGTCCATCAATCTCGTTCTCAACTTCTCATCATCTGATGATAGCGGAGGCGCCGAGTGATGAGTGAGCTCACCGCGAGCGCGTCGCGTCGCACGCGTACGAGCCTGCGAGACCGGACACAAAGTTTGGCATGCACCACGTGCACGTACGCCCACACGCGAGGGTAGCCGTGCCAACTCCTCCCACAGCCACACAGGGCCGGGGTGCGTGGCTCGCCAACTCAAAACTATGCGTCACTGTTTGATCAATCGATCGATCACTATATATGTGTGCTATATATGATAGATGCATAGTTAACGACGGATGGGTCACGATGGGTGATCTGACCTCGATCGCTGTGCTGTGCAGTGTGCTGCATGCATGCTTACGAGAACGAATTGGCAGCCTCTCGTCCACCTCGCTGTCTCGCGTTCTAGCCTATCCTACGTGGCGGTAGCCACTGTAGTTGGTAGCACACCTCGGTCGCATGCTAGAAGGTGCTCCCAACTCCAATCCTATACTAGCAGCCGTATAGTACGTGACAATGCCAGCTTCCCGAGCGTCATCGACCGCCGCAAAACGTGAAAGCAGAGTGTGCTGTTGGATGAAGTCGATGCGTCACCTTCCTCTGGCGCGGCTGGCGGTGTGTGCCCGCTGCACGCACGTGTAACTTTACGTTAGCTTCCAGAAGCAAATGATCCTCTTTTTTTACTTTTCATTTTTTTTAACACGAGAGGACTACAAGGGAGAGTTCTTCGATTGCTTTTAGTATTTTAACTATGATGAAAAAGGATTGCCTGACCAGATGATCACGAGTGGCGACACGAACGGGTTGGTGGCTCAGCGAGCAAGTGTGCGGAAGATAAATAAATACTCCCTCTGTTCATAAATGATAGTCGTATTTTGAATGAAGAAAAGTATTTTGAAATGAATTTTGACCATTAATTTCTCTAAGAATATAATAATATCAATAGTAAAAGACTCAATATAATTTCAAAATCACTTTAGACACATACATTGATGCAAATTTTATTCATTAAATGTATACATAATTTTATCAATTGTTGGTCAAAGTTTGTAAAGTTTGCCGATTGAAATATGTCTATCATTTTTAAATGGAGGGAGTATATGTAAGCCTAGGATTTATTTTTTTTAAAAAAATGTGTCGCCTAGACAACGTACAATGGTGTCGGCAAGCTAAGTGGGCGTCGTGGGACAGAGATGGCAGCGTGGTACTCACAAGTCACTGATGACCGAAGGACCGAGCGTAGCTCGGCTGGTCCGACTCCCGGGTGTGGGAGTGGCCGCTCGCGGGTTCGGGACGAACCTGCGTGCCTCACCGGGATTTTCTCAAAAATTATTTCGTGCAGATCCTGGACACTCGCGTGACGCCACAATAGGATTACGACATGCTCGTCGTCTATGGATTTAAATGGACGTTTAAAAAGTGTATAGGTTGTCTCTTCTAGAGGTGTGCGTGGGTGTGGTGGTGTGAGTGTGTTGTGTAGAGTACAGATACTACAGCTTGTATACTGGTGTCCAGGCTAAAAAAAAGTCACAGGTGACCGTCAGGAATGTGGTGCGGTGGTAGAGTTCGCGAGGTATTTTCGTGAAGGCCGATGCCGCTTTGGAGAAGCATCTCCAAAATAGCTAAAAATTAATATCGAGAAAGTGAATGGGCGATTGTATCCATGGAAATACGTTCAAAATTTTTCATACAGATTTTTTGTTGTGCACATAGCTTAAATATATTCTTCAGGAAATAAGGAAGATAATACATTTTGAGCAGCTTAACAATCATGTTTGATTGTCCTTTTCTCATGGAACACGTGTAGAACAATTTAAATCACTTAAAAAAAATGTGTAGGCACACTGGTAGAAAAAACATGTATAATGACTATTCATACCCGTTGGGTATGGCATATATAGAAGACCAATGATTGGCTTAAACTACTTTATCATTCAAAATGGCATTTCGTAAGGGCTCATAAGGTAGGAGGAACCAAAGATCCTTGGTGCACTTTCACCTAGAGTTTTCTGCCTACAAACCCCATATATTGTTTCTTCTAAAAATATCGCATACCGTTTGGGGCAATAATATTGCAGTCGGAGCTCTTTCATATTGGTCCATCTTTTTTTCTTCAAAACAATTTCTAAAGCGAATTGATCACATGTCAATTGATAAGTTTCCTGGGTGAAACTTGTCCACTAGGATTCGAGTTCTTGACTCGGCACTTGTGTCATATTTTTCTATATTTATTTTAAAATAAAATATAAAAAATGACTAGTGTTACTAATTTTAAGCGATGTGTATGGCATGAGATAGGGAAAAGAAATTGCACTAGCATGCATTTATCAAGTGTTCGACTTTTTAATCTATTGTTGGTAGGAGATTCTTGGTTACTTAATTTGTCATTTTGTCTCAAGAAATATCTAAATTGGACGGACAATCTTTACCACACTAACGGGCACAAAAAAGGGGTCTATAAGACGACAGTAGATCGAGTGATTTGTCTAGAAAACTAGTAGTCCCATCATTACACATCTTATATAATGTTTCTAACAAATTAAATGTTTTAAGAAAAGTAATGTTTGTGAGTATGATCATTATTTTGGGTTGATGCAGATACATTTCTCACAGTTAATATTAACTAAGCTGCGTTAAGATTCATAAGCTTTTCGACGAGACTTGTTCAAGGAATTCCTTTCAAAGACTAAATCTTCATATAGGTTTCCGGCGCACAAAGCTAGCTGAATTTCAGATACGACTGTAAGGGAACTAGTGATTACAGGAATTCAAAACGGCGAAGGGGCAGAACAATAAAGAAAAAGAGAAAAGAGAGTCTGCTTTGAGCAGCTTGCTTAATAACCCCGTTAGACCATTGTCCTTTTTCTCATGGAAAACAAGTACGGCGACTATTGGAACTTTGGAAGTAGTTGGATATAGCAGTAGAACAAACCAATGATTAGTGCCCTTCACGTTATAAGAAATGAATATCGCATGGCCTTTCACGTTTAAAGGCGTAAGTGTTTAGGTAGAACTAACAATACAAAATTCGAAGTCTTTCTCACGTACAGCACAGCAGCACAAGCACGCAACACTGCAACAAGCCAACAACGGTGGTGGAGTGGACATGGACGATGGACCAGAGCTTACTATAATTGTTTATCCTTGCATTTGGACTCCAGGCTTTGTCAAATTGTCATGTGATATGACTCATGTCATCCTGTCTATTGGCTTAGACTCATATCAATTGTTTTTCTACTTCATGTACTTGTTAACTAGCAAGGTGGCCCGCGCAAACAGCGCGGGTAGCTAGCTTTTTATTATCCTCATATTTGAACCCTTTTTATTTGAAAATAAATTATTTCAATTTTTTTACCTTGTTACTCATAGCTAACCTCTTGTCCTCAAGGATTCCGGGGCCATCCAACTCCTGTGTGCCTCAAAATGTGACGTGTGGTCTCGGCAGACGTCGGCATCATATCTGGTCGTCGCATGTGGCAGATGTGCAAATAGAGACATGCACGTACTGTGAGCGTCATCCGTGTCTAACCAAGATATTTCTGTCCGCACGTTCGTCCTCTCCCGCATCGCCGAGATATTTTCTTTTTTTCTCCCACCCTCCTCTCCTCCCTCTCTCTCTATATCTTTCTTCGATCTCCCACAGCTCCCCCAACCTCGCCCGCTCCGCCGGCCCTCCCCTACCCTCCCATGCCCTCCGCCGCCCCTCCCTCTCCCGCTCTACCCATGCGGAACGACCACGGGCGACGGCCGCCCCGCGGTGGCTCCTGCCCCGTCCCCTCCACTGCACTCTCCTCTTTACCCGCGCGGGATGGGACAACACGGACGGGGGTCGGCAACTCCCCACAGAGGCGGCGGCGCTCTACCCATGCGGGTTGCGGGCGATGGCCAGCACCTCCCCGCGGCGGCGCCCGCCCCGTCCCCTCCACTGCACTCCCCCGCTTTACCTGCACGGGACGGGACGACACGAACGGCGGCCGATGACTCCCCACAGAGGCGGTGTCATGGACGCGTTGGTGGAGGCAGGCGAGAAGAAGGGTGCATCTTGACTCCTCGACTTCCGCCCGCGCCTGCGTCTGCAGCCTCTGCGGCGATGGTAACAGCGGGAGCGGCGACGGCTGGCCTCCGTGCATGACCTCCGCCTCAGTGTCCGGGGGTGCGTGGGCGGCAAGCGGGGGCAACGGACGGGCGGGAGCACGTCCTTCATCGTCCCCGATCTTCGGTGGTGCATCCCCGCGGCCTCGCGGCGAACGGCCACGACACGATAGACGTCTTCATGACCATGTCCGTCTTTGCGTCGGCCGCGGACGGCAGGTGGTGACCACCCGACGCAAGACTCTCGGGCTCTGCTCGCTCCGGTCCTCGCCGCAGGAGGTGGCCGCCCAGCGAAACGTGGCCATTACACGACGGTGGAGGGCTCCCACAACGGCGGGCGTGCGGACGGCTCCCGCGGCCGAGGAGCTTCGCGGGCAGGCTTCGTGGGGGCGGTGGGATCTAGGTGGCTCGTGGGGGCGGTAGGATCCAGAGTCTTGCTCGTGCTTCGCAGGAAGAGAACAGGAAGGGAATTATCGGACGGTAAGAGGCCATGATGATGTAAGCACATGCAAAATGCTGATGTATGGTTTTTTTAACTTATTCATCTTCATAAAATTTAATGGTCCATATTTTCTATTTTTTTAGTAAACGTGATAATTTTTGAATTTATCTAGATCATTAGATCTTTATAAAATTTGATGGTCCATATTCTTCTCTTTTTTAGATTTTCATGTTATTTTCTAGATTTCTTTAGACTGTTAGATGGCTAATTGATTGATGGATCTCGCCGACTGAAGAGAAATTCCCGTGGGATATGTCAAAATCCTGTAGCAGCACGTGGCTGTGTGTGGCTCCTGAACTTCTGATTCAAACGACAATTAGATGGCTAATTGATTGTTGGATCTCGCCGACTGAAGAGAAATTCCCGTGGGATATGTTAAAATCCTGTAGCAGCACGTGGCTGTGTGCGGCTCCTGAACTTCTGATTCAAACGACAAATTAGATGGCTAATTGATTGATGGATCTCGTCGACTGAAGAGAAATTCCCGTTGAGATATAATATTTCCTGTTTCTTAAGTTGGAACTTCCTAGAAAAGGACACACATCAAGAAAAGGACATGGATTATTAAATCAACAATTATTATCTAATGTTTCCTTTGTTTTTTTACGTGGCTAGAAAAAGGAGTACGTGGCCAAAAAATGAAACATGAAACGATCAGGAAACAGATTTTTTTCCTTTTCCTTTTAGAATTTGGAGTTCAGATTCAGATATCTCGGAATCTGGGATTGACCAAATCATCGTAATTTAATATATACCGTTAGATCTTAACAAAATCCAACGGTTTATATTATTCTCTTTTTTAGATTAATGTGATAAATATACACCGTTAGATCTTCATAAAATCCGATGGTGTGTATTCTTCTCTTTTTTAGATTAATGTGGGAATTTCTTGACCCTCTCGACGAACGTGGTGGCTCCTTTTAACACTCTTGTTGTTTTTTTACGTGGCTAGAAAAAGGAGTACGTGGCAAAAAAAGAAACATGAAACGATCAGGAAACAGATTTTTTTCCTTTTCCTTTTAGAATTTGGAGTTCAGATTCAGATATCTCGGAAACTGGGATTGACCAAATCATCGTAATTTAATATATACCGTTAGATCTTAATAAAATCCAACGGTTTATATTATTCTCTTTTTTAGATTAATGTGATAAATATACACCGTTAGATCTTCATAAAATCCGACGGTGTGTATTCTTCTCTTTTTAGATTAACGTGGGAATTTCTTGGCCCTCTCGGCGAACGTGGTGGCTCCTTGTAACACTCTTGTATTAATATAATAGATGTAGCAATGCAGCATCATATTACTAGGCTGCCAATTCATATATTAATTGTTCGCTTGCAGAATGTATCTTCAGTGACCAATAAAATCATGAAACGGATACATCATTCTAGAAAAAATGTTTGATGCTCTGGCGTTGAAAAGATTCCAACACAGAATAGTTGTACATAATAGTATTTGAAGGGACCAAGTAGATAGAGAGATTCCAATAATAATGAGGACGTGCAGGGTATCTTAGAGCTAGAGAAGTTCTTTGTAGTTGTTTGACCTTACTGGGGAGTGAAGTACTGTTTCATCACCACGCACGTTTGAAGCTCGATCACATGGCACCATGTGCTGTCGTTCTTCAATCCTGCAGATCAGTTTGTTTAGAGGCATTCAAATCTTCAAACTTCAGTTTTAGTTGGTTGGTAGCAGCTAGCTTTATTAATTCAATCTTATCTAATGAACAAAGTAACGGCTGATATGATTAGCAATTAATTCAGTACTTTTCAGTACAATAAAGTTGGATACTAGACTCAGTGCAGACTTAATTTGATCTGTTGACCAATCACGTCCATGGACTGTAAAAACAGGAATGTTGTTGGAGTAACCGAGACAGGCTCCTGCTTACCTCATGGTGAAAACTCGCTTTCCCTGTCAATTTGTGCCTTCGGTTCTCCGGTTCCGTTGCATTGTACCTAACTTAGTTAGGACCGCTCCTTTTGCAACGTTTGACGACTCCAGAATGTGTGTGCTATGCGACCTTGCGTGGACAATCTTCACACCAACTCCTCTGTCTCTTTCTCTGTACTTCATCCCTGAAGCGAAACTAAGAACCTTCCTTTTCGCAATATATATATGGCTGACAAATATTTAGAAACATATATTTCAGTCAGAGCTCATCCAAGAATAAATTCGAGAATGAGACACAGCCACAACCCAAGAGTAACCATACCAAGTTCTATAGCTAGCATGATGTCTGGGTGTTTGGATAACTTTTAGTCCCATGACTAAAATTAGTTAGCTAAAAATTTTTAGTCACCTCCCTGTTTGGATACCTAGACTAAAATTAGTCTGGAGGCTAAAATTTGCTAGTAGGGGTGGGGAAGCTAAAATTTGCTAGACTCAAGACTAATTTTAGCCCTTCTTTAGCCTCACATGTTTGGAAGTTTAGCTCTTGAAAGAGACTAAAATTAGTCACCCTGATCCAAACATGCCTAACCTCGCTCACATTATTTCGTCGAATTATATTCCCACTATTCATATTTATCCACGCTCGATCATATAGATTTTGCTTTTCCTTAATGTGGCTACTATTAGTAACGTTGTTTAGCTTTAGTCAGACGGTAGCTCTGAAAGCTTTGTAATAGAAACAGGCTGTGTGCACTCGCGGAGGCTGGAGATGCATGTATTAATTTTCTGCCGATGACTACTATTCATTTATCCATACTTGACCATACAGTCATCGGTAGATCTTAAATCAGATATATGCATGTATATACATATACGCACACACGCAAATATAAAAATGAGGCATCCACGCATCAATTGACCCAACCAATTGAACTACACTCCCACGATTCATACTTTTCAAGACTTGATTATTTGTGGATGGAGTATGCATAAACTAGATATATATGCATATATATAACTTAGTGTATATAGATAAGAAACATGTATGACACATCCATGAGAAGGATCAATGCCAGCTTGCAGTGATGTCTGCATGCGAGCTACCAGACGTGAAGACTCGGCAAGTCAAAAGAGCCCCGCCAAATTTGCTTCCAATAAATCACTTCCCGGCGACTTGCAGGAGCTTCTTCTCCAAAACTTCAACACTGGAGAAAGCAACCACAACCGGCACCCATCCAGCGGACCAAATGTCCAAATCCAAGTTGCGTTCGTGTGATGCCAAACAAAACAATCACGACCAATCGGCGCGCTGATCGGAGCCATCAGCAGCAAGGAAGAAGCTCTCCAACGACGAGCGTTGGCAGTCTCTGTCCTTCACATGGATGCATGAGCATGACGCATCATCCTAGACACACTATCTAGTGTAGCCATAGTACGCTAGTGATGGTGGCAGCAACCTGCCCTAGCTTAAGTTTGGTAGTGTTCAGACCCAGCCAGATAAAACCGGGCAGGAAGTTTGGGACAGCAGTTGCTTCCGTGCTCTGTGCTGACAATGGATTGTGGGATTGGGGATATCTCTCAACCCCTACAACAAGGATATAAGTGTCCAGTGGAGTGGTTGATGGTTAGCAAGTGCAAACTAGCTCTGGTCATCTTTTCTTTCAAAAGATAAACTCGAAATATCCAATCTGCTTTTGTCTTTTGTTGATCGATCATGATTGTTTCGCACCCCGCCTAATCCTAATTGGGTCGACATTTTCTTTTCATTTCTTAGTAACCCCAAATCATTCGATGTCGTGTGGTGCCCTCCTTCATCTCTCTTTTTTTCCCACCGGGAACACCCACATCATGTTTATTGTACAAAAGGGACCGCAAAAAGAATTGCATAAGCAGGA
>OAMR01000288.1:141384-197253 GCA_900205405.1 Echinochloa crus-galli
AGTCATCGGTAGATCTTAAATCAGATATATGTATATACATATACGCACACACGCAAATATAAAAATGAAGCATCCCAATTGACCCAACCAACTACACACTCCCACGATTCATACTTTTCAAGACTTGATTATTTGTGGATGATGGAGTATATGCATATATATAACTTAGTGTATATAGATAAGAAACATGTATGACACATCCATGAGAAGGATCAATGCCAGCTTGCAGTGATGTCTGCATGCGAGCTACCAGACGTGAAGACTCGGCAAGTCAAAAGAGCCCCGCCAAATTTGCTTCCAATAAATCACTTCCCGGCGACTTGCAGGAGCTTCTTCTCCAAAACTTCAACACTGGAGAAAGCAACCACAACCGGCACCCATCCAGCGGACCAAATGTCCAAATCCAATTAAGTTGCGTTCGTGTGATGCCAAACAATCACGACCAATCGGCTGATCGGAGCCATCAGCAAGGAAGCAAGCTCTCCAACGACGATCGTTGGCAGTCTCTGTCCTTCACATGGATGCAAGAGCATGACGCATCCTAGACACACTATCTAGTGTAGGCATAGTACGTTAGTGATGGTGGCAGCAACCTGCCCTAGCTTCAAAGTTCTCGGTAGTGTTCAGACACAACCAGATAAAACCGGCCAGGAAGTTTGGGACAGCAGTTGCTTCCGTGCTCTGTGCTGACAATGGATTGTGGGATTGGGGATATCTCTCAACCCCTACAACAAGGATATAAGTGTCCAGTGGAGTGGTTGATGGTTAGCAAGTGCAAACTAGCTCTGGTCATCTTTTCTTTCAAAAGATAAACTCGAAATATCCAATCTGCTTTTGTCTTTTGTTGATCGATCATGATTGTTTCGCACCCCGCCTAATCCTAATTGGGTCGACATTTTCTTTTCATTTCTTAGTAACCCCAAATCATTCGATGTCGTGTGGTGCCCTCCTTCATCTCTCTTTTTTTCCCACCGGGAACACCCACATCATGTTTATTGTACAAAAGGGACCGCAAAAAGAATTGCATAAGCAGGACACTAGAGGAGCATCACTAGAGTTCTTAGCAAGCATTTTTCATGAAAATAAAACAGCTCCATATTAATTTCGTGGCCTAGAAGATTTTGCTGACAATAGTTTAGGTGAATTATTTGCAACTTAGGACTAATTGGTAGCGACTGAACACTGAAGAGAGTACGAAAGCGATATGTGGGTAGTTGGGTTCAGCGTTGCTGATTCTACACGTCAAGAATTTGGGAGTCGAATCGTTCACTTTCGAAGATAGAGATCGTTTTGCATTCGAATCAATGGGCTAGAGACGGAATTATCGCGTTATTGTGTTTGCTTAGACTGCAGACTACAGCTACTAACAAGATTGGCAATCATAAAAGAGAGGATGAATTTCGCTAGTTTTAGATTTTAGCAGCTTGCCATGCTACAAAGTGTTGACGGATTTTTATCTCAATATGCCAGTAAATTAAATATGGCCATTAGCTAATTTAAAGTCTAAGTGAAGATTCTTCTTTACATGTCACAGCAGGTTGTTAGGATGGAATAGTTGGTGCATAAGCTTGATCATGATCTTGGTAATGCAATTAGCATTGGCTGCAACTAAATGATAATAAATAGATTGAGGTACTCATCATGACCTAAACGCACATGAAGTTGGCAGATCTATCACCATACGTATTTATCACTAAATATATATTGCACTGGCATTTTATATTTGCCTAAAGGTGTGAGACTGAGACCAGGGCAGAGTGATCGAGCACTCAGGTCATCAGGTGTCCTAGGTAGCCTCAAAACACAGCCCAAAGTGAGAACATGCCTGCCAATATGCCAAGTAGATAATTCGATTTTTGGCTGATCGATATTTGGGGCTGGGACCATATCTTGGCAAAAGGCGCCCAGGTGTGTCACCTTTTCATCGTGGCGGAAGCAAATTTATAACTCCATTGGCTTAGCTAGGATGCAAAATATATATGCAGGTGGGGGTGACGCCGTGATGATCGCTTCGGCCTTCGGGTGAATCCTCACTATCTAGTAACTACCGAAAGATACCGTGAATGATGCGATCTAAGACAGAGTTCAATATAATTATTATTACCACAAAAAGCGTAGGTTATGAATTATGATAGTTGTTATCTTGCTGATGACGTACATCATCTCAGGTGAGTCGGTTCAGATTAATTGTATACTACTATAATCGTGTTTAGTAGTGTATAGGTAATATAAACTAGGTAGTATAAGGGTACTATGGAAAAAAATAAAATGACATATTTATAATTTTGACATATTTTTAAGTTTGGAATGGCAGATATGTAATAATGGCATATCTTTAATTTTTTATTTTATTATTTCTGTCTCTCCTACTTTACTTTATTTTCATTTGTATCTTTTTATTTTTTATTTCAGTCATAGGCGTTCGTCATTTTACCATAATACCTCTGCTAATATCTAGTTTATACTACATACTAGCACCTACTTATGGCACACGAGGTACGGTACAGTAGAATAATAATGGCGTATCATGGATCCTATCTAGGAGTATGTATCCTAACTGATAATTAATAATGAGCACTACTACTGACTTATACAACTAGCAATTCTTTTGAAAAAATAAAACAAAAGGCATGCCTTTTCCCCGTATTACTTGATTACTGCTGTGGAAGATGCGATTAGGACGATGCAATGGGGGAGACAAACAAATATTGAGAGGATCGGATTCGTAGACGCGCATATCTCTATTTCCTACAGCTAATCCAGTACTACGTACTATAGCTAAGCAGGCAGATGGAAGGCGCCAACTTATGAAACACAAAAATCAAGAGGTAGCACATGTGTCCTTGCTTGGTGATGAGATCGACTGTAATTTGCTATGTCCACTTTCAAATAAATGACGGTCCTGACTTTGATATATATTTCAGTTTGACGTCAAGTTTTTCATCATTGCCTATCTGAATACCATCAGTTCTCCATGTCACTCCATTAAATGTCGTCAGTTGTTTGAAAATGAAGGGATCATATATTCATATGCCAACAAACTCTATCTAATCCCATGCCATGCATGATATACTCTAGCTAACACTTGGAAATCAGAACACTGTATCACAGATTATCCAGGAAATGACAAGTATAATTGTGGCAATATAATATTTCTTAGTTAGCTGAAGTCTCAACTCTTGTAACATTAGTAAATTTCATGTCAAACATACAGTAGCAGTAAATTTACTAATGTAGTGACGGACTGACGGCTCCTGTGTCCCGTGCAAAGTGCAAACGATATGCACGACAAATATTGCGAACAGGATGGAGCATGACGTAATGGCATGCGAGTACATCGGCATTGTGGCTGGGTGGGCTCTGCCGATATTTCTGAAACACCCTAATTCCAAAACATTGATACATGCATGATGCCCATTAGCACTTAATAAAATCCAACGGTTTATATTATTCTCTTTTTTAGATTAATGTGATAAATATACACCGTTAGAGGAAGGTGTTTGGATGAGGAAGTTTCTCATTGAGCTTGGTGTGTTTCCCAATGCATCTAGCCCATTGGAACTCTACTGTGACAACAATGGGGCAATTGCACAGGCTAAGGAGCCGAGGAATCACCAGAAAAACAAACATGTACTGCGGAAGTTTCACCTCATTCGAGAGTTCGTTAGACGTGGTGAGATAAAGATATGCAAAATACATACGGATTTGAATATTGCTGATCCTTTGACAAAGGCTCTTCCACGGCCTAAACATGAATCACACACGAGAGCTATGGGTATTAGATATCATTTAGATTAGCTCCAGTGTGAGTGGACAATGTTTTGTATCTATGACATATTGTTTATTTATTGAATATCCATGAAAGGCAACTTGTATATGATTAGCAATTATGTGAATTGTTTGTGAAACTCTATACTTGTATGGTTATTCAAAAAGTTGTCCCTAATTTGATTAGCACATGTATTAGTTGATGACTATGTTTCACAAGTCATGGACATGGAGATGTCAAACTAATAATGTGGGCACATGTATGACATGGGGCTGGACTGACCCAGTTTGAGACTTGTTTATCTCTTCTTCACAACGCGTATGTTTTGTCCTTAGACCTGAGATTGTCGTATGTACTCAAGATGTGAATTGACCTACTTAGGGACTACCAAACGCTGCTCCGTAACTGGGTAGTTATAAAGGTGGTTTTCGGGTTTGTCAGGAAGCATGCTGTGAGGCATGGTCAATCAAGATGGGATTTGCCCCTCTCTATACGAGAGAGATATCTCTGGCCCCTCGAGTGATCGGATCAAGAAATGCATGGCCGTGCTAGGTTAAGTGTTAACCTCTTGAAGGATCCGACTCACAGATTCGAGAAAGGGAGGTCTTACTTGGAGTTAGACCAAATATCGTGAGGCAAAGGGAATAGCTTGTACGTGATGTTGTGGTGGTTCGTCTGATATGATCTTTACGTATTCATGGGAGTTGACACGTCTTGCTAGAGGCCGCTATCAACTATTGGAACGAGTAGGAGTACTCGAACCATGTCTATGTGTACGTGAACCCATAGGGTCACACACTTAAGAGGTTTGGAACACTGAAAACTTGCTTATGAGATTGTCTCTAGTGCAAGTGGGAGACTGTTGGGAATATGCCCAAGAGCCAACTGGATTCGATCCACTAGTCTTAATGGGCCACAAATGTTGTGAAGCCCATTACCAGGGGAAGGGGTACATTATTTATTAGTCCCATATTGCTAATGGAATATGGTGTGGAGAATTTCATCCAAATAAATAGAGACCAAACCCCTCCTGAGAAAGACAAGACTTCTACGAGCAATAGTTGTTTTTCTCCCCAAAATGCTCGCGGACCTAGCAGTTCGGTGCGCGACGTTTCAATCCTCGTACGTGTGGATACCTCGGAGGTGCTGTGCTTGGAGCACAAGGACGAACCGCACGTGCAGGACCAGACGGACGTAAGCAACTGCACTGCACTGCCACTTCGACGCGTTCGTCTACATCAAGACGGCTTCCGCTGCAACTGCGCGTCTAGTGGTAACAATCTGTGATCTATAACTGCTGATGTTCCTATTTTTGGGTGAACGAGTTTTTTGTGTGTGCTAGCGTAGCCTCCTCGTAACCCAACACATGTAGGACTCACTATCTAGTAACTACCGAAAGATACCGTGAATGATGCGATCTAAGACAGAGTTCAATATAATTATTATTACCACAAAAAGCGTAGGTTATGAATTATGATAGTTGTTATCTTGCTGATGACGTACATCATCTCAGGTGAGTCGGTTCAGATTAATTGTATACTACTATAATCGTGTTTAGTAGTGTATAGGTAATATAAACTAGGTAGTATAAGGGTACTATGGAAAAAAATAAAATGACATATTTATAATTTTGACATATTTTTAAGTTTGGAATGGCAGATATGTAATAATGGCATATCTTTAATTTTTTATTTTATTATTTCTGTCTCTCCTACTTTACTTTATTTTCATTTGTATCTTTTTATTTTTTATTTCAGTCATAGGCGTTCGTCATTTTACCATAATACCTCTGCTAATATCTAGTTTATACTACATACTAGCACCTACTTATGGCACACGAGGTACGGTACAGTAGAATAATAATGGCGTATCATGGATCCTATCTAGGAGTATGTATCCTAACTGATAATTAATAATGAGCACTACTACTGACTTATACAACTAGCAATTCTTTTGAAAAAATAAAACAAAAGGCATGCCTTTTCCCCGTATTACTTGATTACTGCTGTGGAAGATGCGATTAGGACGATGCAATGGGGGAGACAAACAAATATTGAGAGGATCGGATTCGTAGACGCGCATATCTCTATTTCCTACAGCTAATCCAGTACTACGTACTATAGCTAAGCAGGCAGATGGAAGGCGCCAACTTATGAAACACAAAAATCAAGAGGTAGCACATGTGTCCTTGCTTGGTGATGAGATCGACTGTAATTTGCTATGTCCACTTTCAAATAAATGACGGTCCTGACTTTGATATATATTTCAGTTTGACGTCAAGTTTTTCATCATTGCCTATCTGAATACCAGTTCTCCATGTCACTCAATTAAATGTCGTCAGTCGTTTGAAAATGAAGGGATCATATGCCAACTAACTCTATCTAATCCCATGTCATGATATACTCTGCTAACACTTGGAAATCAGAACTGAAGTATAATTGTGGCAACATTTCTTAGTTAGCTGTATGTACGTAGTCCCTCAACGGCTATAACAAAAACAAACTATTGGTTGATAGGGATTAGTGGATTACTACTACTGTATTTTTGACATGAAATTTACTAATTTAGTGACGACCCCCGTGTCCCGTGCTCCCGTGCAAGTGCTGACGACAGGTACGACAAATATTGAGAACAGGATGGAGCATGACGTAATGGCATGCGAGTACATCGGCATTGTTGCTGGGTGGGCTCTTCCGATATTTCTGAAACACCCTAGTTCCAAAACATTGATACATGCATGATGCCATGATGCCTGTCTAGGTGTGTTCGTGACTGCTGATTCGGCTGCCTTTGCCGCAAAGATAAGATTCTTATATCTATGTTGGCGCAAAAAAGGACAGAAATATCCGGCGATGGAGCCAGCACTTGAGCATCATATATCACCTTTTGAGCATTTTATCTCTTGGTATCCTTAGTACTGGCTGCTGAGTGCTGTCAGACGCGACTCTTGCCTAACCAATTAACCATGTTACGTATCCAGCAGCAGTCGGCCTTCAGCTCGCTGCTTCAAGTTTTCTTTCCACCGGATGCTTTGCTTTGTGCTTTCACACGGGACCGGGACGATCGATCAGCAAGTGAGATAAGTAATCAGCGCCAGTTGCGGATTGATCTGCGCTGCAATCCCAATAGTTATGCAAATCTTCTGATCTGACGCTTTCTGGAGTCGGCTGCAAAGGCGTGTTTGAAACGGAGTTCAGGGTGTCACATGACATCATCATAAGATCGAGAATAAAGTACACTCAGTGCTTGCCCCACTCAGGCTCAACATGACTCTTTAGGGGAAAATACTTGTGCATCATCTGTACCTAGATCGTAAGGATACCACACTGCATTCATCTCAAATACATAAAAAAAAGAATGCTACACTATATTCATATAAAAAATGATCAAATCACCATGTCAATTTCTAGTAATTTTTCGTGTCAAAGAAAATGTAAACCACCCACAAGAAAAATAAAACGTAAACCCTTAAAAATTTGACCTTATTGCTTTCTCATCCTTCTCTAAAAATGTGAATAGAGGGATATGCATAATAACTGGGAAATGAATATGAATAGAGTTGGCGAGTAATAACTAATGGGCCGAATATCTATCAGTAGGCAGGCCTTATTAACGCATTGGACAAAATGGGCCTCTAAGGCCAAAATGCAACTGTCTCGGTCTCGTCGGCCCGGCTGCTGATGGATCTCTCGTATGACATCTTGCTCCTCCTCGGACACGGGTCGAGTTCGGCCCATGCTTCCAAGTTCCAAACGAAGAGGGACTCGTGTGTCCGCCTCCTTCCTCCCGTTCAAAAAACGCCGCCTCGCTTTCCCGGCAAACTCCAAGCTTGATCTCGATCTGATCCCCGGCTCGATCGATCCCCGGCGGATATGATGTTGCACCAACGGCACCGACCGCCGTCGTCTTGCCGCGACCGCACGAGCGAGTACGAGGGCGCGTGCGTCGCCGCCGGTGGCTCTCTCGGCCACGAGCAGCCGTTAGTGTCGGAGTTCAGGAGGCGAGCCGCCGGCGTCGGGAACGGCATAAGGGAGGCCTCGAGGAAGGTCGCACGCCTCGCGCAGCGTACGCCCGCAGCTCCCTTCATCTCTCCCGCTCATCTCTTGCTTGACGAGAGTTGCGTAACTCTGATAGTCTGATCTAGTAACAGGCAGTAGAAGTGCAACGAAATTAACCAGGCAGAGTATGCATTGCATGGTCCGTTGTAGATGCCAACAACTTGATCGATTCTAGCTTAAACAGTAAGCCATACCTTATTTCTGTTTGATGCACCTGACAGCTAGGAGATTCACTTATTACTGGATGAACATTGAATTGAAAGTCCATGATCATACTTTAGTTGTTACTTTAAGAATTGAGAAGACCCAGTCACTACAAGAACTGCAACAATTGCCGAAAGGTGATGGCAGGTGGCCGACGGGGTCCTTGTTTTTTTATACACATGGTCATATTTTGTTGGTCGGTGAATGTTCATCGGCAATTCTAGCTCACGGGAAACTGAATCGTCATGCTTAAAGACCGTCGGCCATTAGGAAATGAAAATGATAAGGACTACAATCCCTCTCGGCCACTCAGAAAAAACTCTCGGCACTTGTTTTGATTCTAGTAGTGAGTACAAGAAATTATGATTCCAGTAATTTGTGTGGAATTTGTCTTCTACAGCATTTCCTGTTCTAGCCATGCTTGAGCATATATGGACGCAAAGCAATTTGTATCTTTTCTTGCTTTATGTCTTATCTAAGTCAAACATGCTAATATATCTGCAATATTTTTTTTATGTTTGTGGTGGGAGTTAAACGTTCTACCGCAAAGTTACGATAATAGAATTATATAGGTGTAAAAAGGTTATTTCGAGTACCTGTAATTACTTTGTAGTTTTGGCAACAGTTGATATTGTCCTAGTATCTGTTTTCAGTGGCAACAAGCACATCTGTTTTTGACGACCCAACTGTGGATATACAAAATCTGACTGCCGCAATCAACAAGGAAATACCTGCCTTGAAGGCTGCTGTTTTGGACCTTCAAGTCCACCTCAATTCACAAAATGAAGTTGGAAACATTTCTCGAGAAGCAGCTAGTCATTGGACTGCGGTAACGGACTTGCTGAAAGAAGGCATAATGAACATAGCAAAAGAATTCAACGAAGTCCTGACCTCGAGGAGAAAGGTCAGATTTATGTCGAGTACTGCTTATTTCAGTCCATTCATTTACAGAGTTGAGACATAGTCACATATATACCATAATTTCCAGAGCTTGAGGGTCCATCAAGACAGAAGAAATATTTTCTCTTCGTCAGCTTCAGGTGATGGATCAAATTCAGTAAGGCAGGACCAACCATCTGAATCTATACCTCTAGCACCATGGGCTACTAATTCTGCTCCGAACTCTTTGTTTCAAAGGTACATACTGTTGCCAACAATCAAAGTTTGTATTGGTGCAGGCGTCCTTTTTTTTAGCAGCCATATCCAATTTTCTGGACTCCTGAAATTTGTTTTCCCTGTTACATGGTATGGTGTCTCTGCTTGCTTAAAATTTAAGATATGCTAGTGCTCCAAGATATACCACTAAAAACATATAATAGTTTGTTGTATTATCTTCTCAAATGTTCCTCATATGCAGTGATTGTATTCTGAACTATCATTTTGAAGTACTTCACATTCAGTCCCAATTACATATGGGGGATGTGGCAACTTTGTGCTTTGTGCAATAGTTGACTACAATTCTGTTGATTTGTTGGCCAGGCAGAGAAATAGAGGTGATGCATCTTGGCCATCTGGGCTGCAGCAGCAGCAGTTAGCTGACCAACAGAACAGGTACATGCAGAGCAGAGCTGAGGCTATCCAAAACTTGGAATCGACCACCAACGAGCTGGCCCAAATTTTTAGACAAGTAGCAACTATGGTTAATGACCAAGGAGAGGTAGCAATCAGGTTAATCCTATACCTCAGCTTCTTTGGTCTAGATTCATGAGCAAAAGTCTTTTTATATGCTATATGCTATCTTTATTTCATAAACTTGAAAAATCACCTTTATGGTATGAAACATATGTTAGTAAATTGGGAAACCCATTCAACTGTAAAAGGTTTGCGCTTTGCAGTGGAAATTGTGCGTGAGATCCATGCATGGTTAGTTGATTGATCACTTAAGCTTTTTAGTTACAAGCGTTCTTTTATCCCACTAATAATCTGATTGAACTCAAAGTGTTTGTCAAACTTTTCATTGCTTGTACAAGCAATTGGTATATTATCATTTTTATTCCCATCATTAACCATGCATATTCTTGTTTCTTTGATGGACTATTATGGTCGGTTATATCCCTTCTTGTAACCGCAAGGCAAAGCTCCTTCATCTCCTTTAGAAGAAAAACAAAATTCTTATTGTTCAAACCTAGATGCCATCTCCTCATATTGCAGAGCACAGCAGGGACATAATTTAGAAAAGAAAAATAAAACTAAGAGTTGCGTCAATTTTATTTATTTATATTTTGTTATTAGATAATGATAAATTATCTTGCTGTCCATGACAGGATCAATGAGAACATGGACGATACACTGGCTAATGTAGAGTGTGTCCAAGGGCAACTCCTCAAGCATCTCAATAGCATATCATCAAACAGATGGTTGATGAGCAAGATCTTCATGGTGCTCATTGTTTTCCTCTTGATATTTGTACTCTTCATCACGTGATACCTGTACAAGCCCCAACACATCTCTTAGGGGGCGAGGCGCACATTTTCCCTTAAGTACATGTTTTAGTTAGTGTATGGGGCGAGGTGCACATTTTCCCCTAAGTATATGTTTTAGTTAGTGTATGTACAGCATTTTCACCGGTAATAATTGACATTTTCCACATTGAAATAATATGGCAACTCAGAGTTGTTCCTATCACAAGTGCTACCGTGGTCCTCTTTCTCAAAGTTGCATGAACTTCGAATAGATTAGATTAGGAGATTAATCTCAGTTGATTAAGATCTCAAGTTGCGCTTGATAAAACCTCTAAGTTCAAGTCCCCGGCAACCATATGACATGGTGGGCACATTTTGTAATGGTTTTGAGCATGATGCCGTTGTGTGACGGTGGGTACATCTTCTTTCCATTGCACGGTTATAAGTATGTACTGTTGGCGCCGACTTATAGATGCAGAATTCACTGGAATTCATGGAAGCCAATATAAAGTAATGGACACCATCGCAGAGCTCGATCGGTTCCATTCAAATACAAAAATGGTTCCGCCCAAATATATGTTCCGAAAGACGTACTTGGAGTATATAGCCTTGAGGGCTTTCAATCTTCTTTCTCATGAAGACCCTGTTTAGTTCCCGGTCACATTATCAAACTTCTAAAAATTCTCTCTCCAAACTTCACTATTCACCTATCACATCAAATCTCTCTCCTCGTGCATGGAGTACTAAACGTGGGTAAATAAAAAAACTAGTTACATGGTTTTGATGTACACGACGAGACGAATCTTTTAAGCCTAGTCGGGTCATGGTAGGACAATGTTTTTATCACAAACAAACGAAAATTGCTATAGTGTCCGATGTGACTTTTTCACTTTACTTTTTACTTTTTTTTCAGGGCCCTGTTTAGTTCCCGGTCAAATCATCAAACTTTCAAAAATTCTCTCTTCAAACTTCACCATTCACCTATCACATCAAATCTCTCTCCTCATGCATGGAGTATTAAACGTGGGTAAATAAAAAAACTAGTTGCATGGTTTTGATGTACACGACGAGACGAATCTTTTGAGGCTAGTTAGATCATGATAGGACAATGTTTACCACAAACAAACAAAAAATGCTATAGTGTCCGATGTGACTTTTTCACTTCACTTTTCACCTTGTTCTCAAGAACTAAACACTGGAACTAAAACACCTCCGAAGACTGCAGTGATGCAAGAAGTCTTGGTCATCGTCGCGTGGTCGGTGAAGGTTGCTTGCGCCTTTCGATATCCATTCCTTTGTTTATCGGAATAATTCTGGATCGGGACGTATGATGTTGCTTGTGGAGAAACACAAGTGCAATTTGTGGTGGATGCCTGACTGGAATCTAGCGCCATCAGCCATTTCGCCATTCAAAGTGTACGGTGACCATGAAAAATGCAACCGTGTGGTATTGGAGGTCATGCTTTGTTTATCAATTTTTATACAACATGATACTATTATTATCATTGTTTTTGAGAAATATGACATGATATTATTGAAAACCGTGAAATATAACTCGGAAATGGTCTAAATCGTGTGGATTTGATGGATATTTACATTGAACTTTGTATACAATGGATTTTTTCCCTCAGAGAGAACTCCTCCTCCTATTTTCCTTGGGCGCGTCCTCTGTTTCGAACACGTGTCCGCTGCAAGATCCTATCAAGATCCGGGCCCAAGCAGCAGACAAGACGGCAACACAGCGGGCCACTAGTCCAGGCGAGGCGAGGCCAGGCAGACTGCACCCGGCTGCACACGGCACCCGCACCCAACCCAACCCGTCGTCCTCTGCTCTGGCAGGGCCGCAGGCTCTCTCTCCTCCATCTCGTGCTCGCGGATAAATTTTGCTCGCCTCTCCTCTGCTCGTGTCTCGCGTCTCCTCTCCACCGAAGGGCACCGGCACACAAACCCAGGAACCGAGACGAGCAGGAGCAGGCCGCCACCGCAAATCCGATCCACCAGCTCCCGTCCCGCAAAACCCTACCCCCGCCGTCCCCTACGCCTCCCTCTCGATTCCTCTCACTCCCCCGCGCTCGCCGCAGATCGGGGAAAGGAGATCGGATTTTTTTTTCGCCCCACCTCTCACTCTTGCGGCTGCGGTTGGGTCGGCGACGATGGCGGGCGGAGGGAGCAGGCGCGGCGGCGCGGCGGAGGAGCCGAGGATCGGCAGCGGCAACGTCTTCGCGGCGCTCGAGACGCTGAAGAAGAAGAAGAAGAAGAAGCCGGCGGCGGACAAGGCCGCCAAGAGGGTGGAGGAGGAGCCCAAGCCGGAGGTCTTCTGGGCGCCCGCGCCCCTCACCACCAAGTCCTGGGCCGACGTCGAGGACGACGACGACGACGACTACTTCGCCACCACCGCGCCGCCGCCCAGGCTTGTCTGGGGGACCGACCACCGCGACGCCGCCAAGGACCAGACCGACGCGCCCGCCATGGAAGAGGTCCATCTCGCTTCTCATATCTGCATCCCTGCTTGTAATGTCTCTTGTTCCTGAAAAAATAGCAGAATCGTAATTTGTCTTTCAAAATGTCCTCTATCTCTGTTTTTTCACGAGTTTGTTTGTGGTTATATATATGCTGTATGTATGCATGCTTCCTGAGGATTTGGCAGTTGACATGATGGAATGCAGAGAGTGGGTCTTGCACACATAATTGCCCTGCAGGATGTTTGGCGCCAATTTTAGTATGATTGATGGCGCCAATTTTGGTATCATGTTTGGGTGGTGTCACGGACAAAAGGTTCACCTAGTGCTTTCATAGGTATCTTGCACTGAATATGATGTTTGCATGATAAGATTATTGGTTGCCGTTATCCGTTACTGAAACGCTTTGCTTGTGTGCCACCGTTGTACCCTGTACGTGGTGCTTCAATTAACAGTTTGCACGATAGTCAAGTAACGGATTCTGGATTTAGGTTCCTGTAACGTGCCATGATTTCAAGTAGCTTACAGCTTATGATTTAATTGCAAACGTGTATGGTATATGCACTGTCCTGTTATCGAGAAATTCTTGCCGTTACAAGCTGTTGCATGGTAACGTAAGTTGACATGTACACCCACACAGAGGAAGTAGAGCAAATAGTAATCCAAATATCTCTGGAAAATCTTGGCTAGATTTGGAGAATCGGATAGGGAACCAGCACCCCGGCTAGCGGGCTCCATGGAAACAAAAGGAACATCAGTGTTCTTGGGCAGTCAAGTTGTTGCAGATAGATAATGCTGGCATTAATGGCACCTGCCTATTTTTGATATCTACCTGAAAAATGCCTTTACAAGGATACACACTTTTGGTTTAGCATGTGCCTTATTGATTCTTTGATTGTACCTTTCCCTTTTCCAGATTTGGGGTGCTTTTTCTGGTTTAGTTACTCTAGAAATCTAACTAGAATCCCGCTTGCCATTAATCGAAAGAAAGCAGGGCTGGGGAAGGACATTGCACAGTTATTGTTATACTCCCTCCGGTTTGGTAAAAGAAGTCGTTTTGGACAAGGTTTGAGTCAAACATTGGGAATATAAATCATGAATAACATTTAAGTCGTTGAGTTCGGAAATGTAAAAATTATATAAATAGATTGGTCTTGAAAATTACTTTCATAAAAGTATACATATACAACTTTTCAAAGTTGTGCTTTGGTGACCGTGTCGCTCATGGTTTTTAAGGCGTCGCCAAGGCGACGCCTAGGCGTCGCCTAGGCGTCCAGGCGGTGAAAAATCCTGGGCGTCCAGGTCGCTTTACCATTCTCGTCCACCTTGACGTGGTAGGCTGCCGGAGAGAGAGAGGGAGGAGGCTGGGACGGGTCGGCCGCGGCACTGATGGCTTGCGGAGGTGGCGGCGGAGGCTGAGGAGGCAGGGGAAGGCGGGCGGCGGCGGAGGAGGAGGCAGGGGACGGGTAGGCGGCGGCGGCGGCGGAGAAGGCAGGGGAGGGCGGGCGGCAGCGACGGAGGAAGCAGGAGCCCAGGCCGCGGAGGAAGAGGCGAGGACGGCGTCGGCGGAGGAGGAGGCAGGGGGCGGGCGACGGAGGAGGTGGCAGGGGCGGGCAACGGAGGAGGAGGCGACGGCGGCGTGCGGGAGGCGACGGCGGCGGCATCTGGGAACGAATGAGGGGAGCGGTCGAGCGGATAAGGTTATACGGAGTAGGGATAGGGTGGGGGATGTTGGGCTGGCTGGTCTGATGGGCCTTTTTTTCATCTTTAGGCCCATTGGTCTCTTGTTTTTCCTTTTTTCACATGTATATGTATGTATATTTTAAGATATACTATGTATATAAGGCGTCGCCTCGGCTTGCGCCTTAACCGCCTAGGCGTCCGGGCGGTAGTGTGTCGCCTCGCCTCGCCTTACCGCTTTAAAAACAATGGTGTCGCTGTCCTAAACGACTTCCTCTACCAAACCGGAGGGAGTAACACTGTCTCACCTACGTTTTGTGATCGTTTGGACCATACAAGAGTGCATCAGAAGTTCTTGTGTAAGGGGTTATATAGAATTATAGATGTTATTATGCTACTATATTAGGTTTAGAGCATCATCTGGGTTGTTCCTTTTCGAAAATCTGAAGTGGGCAGCATATTATTGTGTATTTAACTATTTATTAAATACTCTTGCCTCCCAAGTCCTACATCAGCTTAGCTTATTCTATTTACATTTCCATATGTCTTTCCTGTTAGCCTTACATCTCAGTTCATTCTAAGTATAATATTCAATATCCCTACCTGAATATACCGTACTGATAGAACTCGAAATCCCTCCTACGATGCAGGAGATGGAGAGTGAAGATGATGGCCTTGATGATGAGGTTGATGATGATGCTGATGAGGAACATGAGCATGAAGCAGAAGATGCTGTCCTTTCTGAACCAACTGTGAAGGATGCTGCTGCTCCACCTGCACCACCCAAAGATACTGAAAGACAACTTTCCAAGAAGGAATTGAAGAAAAAAGAACTTGCAGAGCTTGATGCTGTTTTGGCTGAATTGGGACTTGGCCCATCCACTCAATATGAATCAAATGGTAAGTTCTAATATGTCCAATCTCTTTCACCACTAAATTATCCTTCAGGAAGAATTCCACTAAAACAGAACAAACTCAATCCGGGAGTGTTGATGCCTTGATGTTTTGTCTTGTTTGATTATTTACCGCTTCTTTTGTGGAATGTGTTTGTGATGCCGAATCTTTTGTTGCAGGTAAGAAAGGTGCAGACGAAGTCACTGATGTTGATGGAGGGAAAAAGGAAGATGCGCCTGCTCCTCCAGAGAGTAAGACCTCAAAGAAGAAGAAATCTAAGAAAGAGAAGGCTTCAAAGGAGTCAAAGGAAGCACAAGATCAGGCCGATGGGTCGGAAGAAGCAGCTGGTGCAGAACCTTCTGAAGATACAGCTTCAGTGGATGTCAAGGAACGCATAAAGAAGGTGGCTTCAATGAAGAAAAAGAAGTCGAGCAAAGAGATGGACGCAGCAGCAAAGATTGCTGCGTCCGAAGCCGCAGCAAGGAGCGCCAGGCTTGCCGCAGCGAAGAAGAAAGAGAAGAGCCACTACAACCAGCAGCCTGGGCGGTGAACTGCCCTGATTTTGGATCTCTAGGAAACTTTTGAGCTCTGATATCCCTTGTTCGTTTTTGGACTCCGCAATAAGTTTTTTTTAGATACTGTGTTTATGACTTGGTGGAGGTGTCGTCTGATGCTCGTTTTGGGAACTGTCTTAGGTATAGGGGCCTAATTGTCGCTGGATTCTGGATGATGGTGTAAATGGGCTCTGATATAGGAAACTTCCTGACTATATGGAAAATGTGGGATATTGGATATGTATCTGGCTTACATGTCTGCAAATTGTTGTTCGTGTCATAGCGTTGATTTTCCTCGCACAGGGTTTACGTATCCTAAGGAGATAAATATTTGGACTTCAGGTTTTCATTTAGATATCTATCATGGCTACTGGAATTTCCATGTCTAAGTTAAGCTCAAGGTGCGAGCATTGGGCCTGTTTGCCTAGCCCACGCAGCACCCTCATCCTTCCTGACCGCAAGCAGAGAAGACGAGAAGAGGGAGTTGGCAAAACTTGGGCTACTGGATAGCCAAAAGCCTTTTCGGCTGGGCTAAGCTGGAAGGTGTGGCCTGCTAGTTTAACATTAGCTTGTTCTATAAACGTATTTAAAAAGTACTGTATGTGCTAAAAAACATAGTTGAAAGTAGCTTAGTCATCGTCGTGGTTGTCATGGGGCTGAAACTTATTTATACGGAGTAATAGGAACTTCTCCCAATTGATTTGATCTATCGACATGCCATTGCCGACAGCATGTCAAATAAAATTGACGGCACGTCGGCACCTGCGACTGTGAGCTCAAATGCAACCTCACTTGCATGCTCCAACGCAACCATTGCCCATTTACGTCGAGCTCCAACAGTATAGCGGAAGGATTCATTTTCAATATTATATAAAATCTATAATTTGTATTAATCAAACGCCCGCCCTTTTTTTTTGCTCCAAGGCCATATCTAACAAGGCATCATGTATAGTGATTTTTTCATGCTTTGAGAAATATTCTAGCGCATACCTCTCATGTCTTTTCGTGTACTCATGCTGTCATGCAGTCATGTGGTCGTTCATCTTCTTGCTTCTCTTGTTGAGATCAACTAATTTAGATCAATTTCTAGAAATTCACAAATATTCCTTGCATTCAAGTGTATATTACATTTACAACCCTGACATATTACATTCTTGATTTCTCACAATCACAGCTCAAGCTTCACACATCTTACACAAATATATATAGCCCGCAAACCAACTAATGGCGATTAGTGTGATTACAAACAAGCAAGCATGAACTAACAAAGCATCACACATAAATCAAATTACTTTAACCGCATCGAAATCCCGTAGCTAACTCACTCGATCAGTGGTCGAGCAGGATGGCCTCCAGAACCCTGACGAACTCCTTGGGCGCGGTGAGCTGCGGGAAGTGTCCGGAGGACTCGATCACCACCGTGTCCGCCCCGCCGCCGCCGCCGCTCCCGGCCATCGCGCGCTGCATGTACCGCGCGACGGCGAGCGGCGCCACGGCGTCGCGGGCGCAGTGCACGATGGTGCAGCGCGCCTCGACGTCCGGGAGCACGGCCCGGTGGTCGCCGGTGAGCACGGCGCGCAGGACGCGGAGCGCGGCGTCCGGGCGCATCGCGCCGAGCTGCTTGGCGAACACGGCGGCGGCGGACGGGTGGCCCGGCCCGACGACGGCCTCGGCGAAGCGCGGCGCCCACGCCGCAAAGTCCCCGCCGGCGGCCGCCAGCATCGCGTCCACGTCGCCGCGCTCGAAGCCGCCCTCGTAGCCGTCCTCGTTGATATACCTATATGAAAGTGTAAGGCTGCCGTCTGTAAGTACTCTATATAATCGGCTGTTTGGTTTGTTGACATAGGTTTATCATTGTTTTTGCCCTACATAATTACAGTATCAGGCGTCATGCATCTATAAAGATCTTATACTGTCAATAATCCTAGTGAAACTTGTACTGTTGGATGATTGGAAGGAATAGTTCACTACAAAATGTTCCCTGGCTCAAAGGGAAGCCTTGCAAAATTCTGTTCCGAGTGTATCATGCACGTATATCTAGTTAATGCACATATATCTAGTGTCTTAAAAACAAGAAAATTTTCATTATGTCCTAAAAAAAGTTTTCATGTTAATGTATGATCGATCCAGAGTCCAGACCTCGGTGACGCTCCGACGAGCACGAGGTGGCTGAACAGGTCGGGCCTTGCGACGGACGCAATGCAGCCGATCATGCCGGCCATGGAGTGCCCCACGAACGCCGCCCGCCGCAGCCCGAGCTGGTCCATCAGCGCCACCAGCTCGTCAGCCAGGCCGTAGTACGAGCAGCAGTACCCCTCGCCAGCGTCGGCGGCGCCGGAGAAGCTCCAGTCGAAGACGACGACCCGGAACCTCGCCGCCAGCGCCGGGACGACGTCGTCCCAGATGAACCGCGTGCCGCCGTACCCGTGCGCCAGCACCAGCGTCTCCCCGTCGTCGTTGCCGAACACCCTCGCGTTCATCTTCCCAATATAGCGAATGAAGAAGCTTAGCTAGCTACAGCTACACCGGACTGCTGCTTCAATTCGCCTGTGGTGATCGATGCGAGATTGAAGGCACGGTGAGCTACGTTTTATCTCATCATCGATCAATTTATAGCGAGCTAGAACACTCATCGATCAACTTAGATAAGATCGAGCGGAGAGAACGACAGCGAGAGGGGGAAGAAGATGATAATGTGCTGCTGCGCGCAGAGGGAAATTCTATAAGGAGTGGAGATGGACAGCTGCATGAACCACCGGGGTGGCAACAAATTAGAAAGGGTATCACAAGAGAGCCTGCATGTCTCAGCAACTGCTGATGTTGCCACCTCTCGTCCGCTTCGGCGGTGACGCCGAGCGAAAAAGGTGTTGCTTGGCGCCTTGCGCGAGTGATTGCGACACGGCAGATTCCCATGAGCTCCGGGCTAGGGCTTCGGATGGTCCGCTTTTGTCGTAGGTGAAGTGTGTTTAGTTTACAGGAGCATCATGTTGCTAGTTTGCATTAGTCTGGGCACAAGATGGCCTTAAAATACCTCACGAAATCAGAATTCCAACAGCCGAAACTGTTAATCAGAACTGGATTAATTTATACAGGAAGGAAGCCGTACGTGGCGTCCATGGTCAAACAGATCAAAAAGTTTATGATCCTTAGATGATCGAAGCTCTCAAACTACAATTGTTATAAATTCAGAATCATAAAAAGAAGACTATATACGTACCTTGCCTGACATTATTCGAAATTTGCAGTACGTTTTAACTGAAGAGATAAATAAAAGGCCTAATATACAGTAGCATTTCAGAGATGATGATGGTGAAAAAAGAAATGTATGGTTTGGGCGCTCAACATCGTAGTAACGTGGAGAAGGAAGAAAATCACTTGATGATCATTCATTATCAGGAGCGAAAAATACGAACATCCACAAAGATTGGCAAGTATTCCTTTGTTGAAAAAAATATCCTTGTATATATAGTTTAATGCTACGTACGAGCATCTCTGATTAATTGGACGGCCGAAATCTAAGTGCAAACTCTTCGAAGCCATGTTATTGTCGCATCCAATGATATGATATCTCCGTCTGCTACCTGTCTGGAAACAACGGATTGTCATAATCAGATGTCGTTGTCGTGCCGTACGTTATTTACTCAAACAACATAAGGTTCTGTGCTGATGATTTAATTAGTCTGCGTACTATTGAATCATCACCTGATCAAAAGACTGTTTCAACATATTTATATGTATGCTGGCTAGATAAATCAGAGAAATTAGGCCGGACTGTATGAACTTGATGGTTGCCAGATTTTGTGTTAGTGCAAAATTATCAGCAATGGCCAGCCATGCGTGTTCTAGAATCTTAGTTCAACAGGCCAAATGGAATGTTTCCTATCTATTCATCGATCAAACTAAATAAAGTGTCAGCTACTTCCCTGGAAATTATTATATTATTATCTATTTCTGATTCAACTTCTACAGAGATTATTTTGTGCCGATTTCTGATTAAACTCTAATGGGAATGTAAGTCCTAGCAGACGTGTCAATGCAAGGAGTAGAAAACGAGTACAATTTCAGACTTTCTATTTCAACAATGTATTCTTCTCATTATGTGAAAAGGGGAATATATTATTAAATTAATTCATGTTTTGAGTGATCATTGGAATCAGCACGCCTGAAATGAGAACTTGAAGTACTAATAATATACGTTTGTGGTGGAAAAAAATTAATATAAGATCTGATGTGGTGCTAAACCTTACCTAGTTAAGAAATTCATAATAGTTAGTAATCTTTCATTTTCACTCGGCGCACTTTTTTATGGATGATCACACTCCAATCTTTCATGGTGATCCGATTCATCGTTAAGACCATCGATCTAGTTCATGTAACATGCATTATATTTTCATGCAACCTAATGTAACATGAAGTGTATTTGTACATACACAAGAAACACAAAAGATTTCTAGGCCATAGTTTATGCTCATTGTAAAAGAAAAACAGATATATAACTTAACCGTGAAATATAATCTAAGATGAAGGAATATTATTACTAGTTCATAAATAGTTGGACTCAAACAAGACCAGGCCTTCTGCATGAAATGTATATAGTTACACACTGTGGCTCTTCCCCAAAGTTTGATGCCTACATCTATTATTGTTTTTGCCTCAAAATTTACTAGCCTTACAGGGTATAAAAAAAAAAGAAGACCATCAAACTACCATGTCAAGTGTACATACAATCGATTGTCTTCATGCGACTTCTCTTTGGCATCTCTTTCTCTCTCTTAGTTCCCCCAGACTTGGGCAACCTGCCGCGGCATTTATTCCTCCACCATGAAAATACAATGGAAATTTCATAAAACGACTCATGTAGTCATGTGAATGAAATGACAATTAGTACGACTCTTATGTACTTGCACACAACTACAAGAGATTAGCAGCAATATAAAAGCATTGGCAGGGGTCTGGGATATGTAGAGTGCTAGCACACGGGCAGGTACTTTCACGATGAGTGTTCCTTTACTCCTATTTTAGTTGTTATCGCTCTTGTTGAGATATTGGAGGTTAACAAATTTAAAGAAGTGAACAACCAAATGAATGGAAAGGAACTTGTTAGTGCAAATAGTATCAGTAATGGCCAGCCTTGCGTGTTCTAGAATCTTAGATCAACAGGCGAAATAGAATGTTTCCTGTTCTAGAATCTTAGATCAACAGGCCAAATATAATGTTTCCTGTCAATTCATCCATAACTAGCATAATGGTCTATAAATGCAAATAAATTGGAGGGTAGTTTCAGGTATCCTTCTTCTGTCTTCATCCTTCTTCTGTCTTCATCTCCAAGATTTTGACCATCCTTTGCAGTTTTTTTTTCAGCCATTATTCAGTCACGACGGACCATTTTTTTTGAGTGAAGGGAAAAGCAAAAGAATCCAATCTTTTGTTACTCGACCTCTCTTCCGTGGTGAGACCCAACGGATGGAAAACACGGACATCATACCGTCCGAATGTCCGATTCTCAACAGCCCCAACAGACAAGTAGAGGAAAGCACGGATGCATATGTTGAAGTGCCTAGCGCGAATCTGTTCCCCGTCGTCCATCTTGGACGAAGGCCGCATGGTGCTGCACTGCATCTGGCCATGGTCGATGGCATCACGATCACGTTCTGCTCACCGGGCCCATCAGTTCATCTTTTCAGTCTGCAGTCTGCTCTGCAGGGGCCGGGTGTCGTCCTCTGCTTATTGCGGCGACACGTTTGGACGTCTGAAGCATGCAGAACGAGCACTTTTTTTGCGGAGTCATCGGATCTCGAGGGAGGAATGAAGGGACTGCAAGTGTGTCAAGCTCCTTCAATGGAGTTTCTATTCTCATCTCGAAACCAGCCTTTGATTTCTCGACTATAAATCGCACCCAAATCTGGGATCGTTTCACCAGGGATGCATGATGCTGCGCTCCCACCACCACCACGAAGAGATGATCCGGCGTCTGGCATCTCTACGGAGCGGAATGGTTAAACCACGTTTTCTCTACTTGCCTACTTGCCATCGCTGGTGGTGATCTTCTGATCTGCATGCATCAGGAACTCCGTCAGGCTCCGGTCCGAGCCCCCGCCGTCGGCCACAAAGATTTTGTGTATCACATATTAATAATGCAGTCGTCTTGCTAACTTCTTAGAGACTAATTCATGTTTTGAGTGATCATTGCAAGTAGCGCTCCCGAACTAAGAACCTTGAAGAGCTCAGAGCAACTCAAACATCCTCTGTAAATCAGTTTGGCTCGGTAAAAAAAACGAAAAGTTCAGCAAACACCGATCCAACAGTCTCGTCATCTTCCTCCGCTCGTCATCTCGCTCGACATCCCCACCTCTCCGCTCGGCATCTTTACCGAGCGGCAGTGACTCGCCAAGTCGCCATCCCCTCCCGCAGTCGCGACCGCCCATCCCGCCCTCCTGCCCTTCCGCTCCTACGACCTACGCCCGCAGCCTCCGGCGGGAAGGCCACGCGCGGCGGCGAGGAGGCGCGCAGCGGTGGGGAGGCCCGGCGGGGAGGCCGCTCGGGCGGCTCGATGGAGGGTGGCGAGAAGCCGACGGGCGGGGTCCCGGTGGCGCGCTAGCGGCCGAGTGGATGTCAGCGTCGCAGGAGGCACAGGGAGGAACGCCGCGTCCGCGTCCGTCGCGCCCTTCTTCGTCCTGGCCGACGCGCCCAAGCCATTCGCGTCGTCTGTGGCCGTGCACAAAGCGGCCGACGACGACGAGAGCAGCGAGGCCGAGGCGGTGTCATGGCTTGTCCCGGAGCCCAACCACGAGCAGAAGGAGGGCGCCACCATGGAGGTGTACTTCGCGGACTCCGAACCGTACCTCGACCTTGATTTCGCGCGCTCCATGGACGACATCAAAGCCATCAGCGTCCACAATGGCTCGGTGAACTCGACCTCAACGGCGTCGAGCTCTTCTACTTCGACCACTCTGGGAGGCCCTGCAGGGAGGCGGGAAGGCCACGCGCGGTGGCGAGGAGGCGCGGCGGTGAGAGGCCCGGCGGGGAGGCGGGAAGGCGCGGCGGTGGGAGGCCCGGCGGGGAGGCGGGGAGGCGGGAAGGCGCGGTGGCGGGGAAGATCGGTGTGGCGGCGAGGAGGCGCGACGGCGAGGCGCGCGGCGGCAGGAGCTGTGACTGGCGGAGGCGCGGTGGGGAGGTGTGGAAGAAGAAGATAAGGTTACCACAGAGGGGTCCCACTGAAATTTAATAGACAGAGAGTCAATTTTAGAGAGTTCGTTGTTTACACTTTTTTTAAGAAGCTTTTTATCTTTTAGCTAGCCTCTTATTCTTTAAATATAGCTAAAATTATACAGAGACTTGGAGTTGCTCTAATAGACTTTTTTTTTGTGTGCGTGTGAAAGAGAGCTAATTAATAAGCTTCTGGTGGTAGAAAATTTAACTTAAGAGAGTTGATGCATGTGGCGCCAAACCTTACCCAACTAGTGGCCTTTCATTATCACTCGAGGCACATTTTTATGCATGATCGCGGTACCATCTTTCACGGTGATCAGATTATGATTGTCAAGGTCGTCCAGTTCATGTATGTAACATGCATTATATTTTCACCCCGGCCTAATGTAACATGCAGTATGTTGGACTGTTGGTACATAAGAAACACGAAGGAAGCCCAGGCTATAGTTGATACTTTTTTTAAAGAAAAATAGATATATAACTTAACCATGATCAGAGGTGAAGCAATAATATAACAGTTCATAAATTGCAGGATTATAGCAAGACCAGTCATTTGGCATCTACTATTATTTTTACGTGAAAGTGGACATTAGGTTGCACTTCTCTTTGCCATCTTGTTTTCTCCTGGTTGCCCCAGCTTCACTGCAGTGCCGCAGTGGCCACTGCACCCTGGCCTTGGTCTCAGCGACGCAGCCTCCATCTCTATGGTCGCGGACTTGCAGTAACGACCCCTCCATCACGCAAATACAAAGGAGATTTCCTTAAACAATTCATGCAAATTGAATGATAATTAGAACAACTCTTATGTACAAGCACACAGCTAGCAACAGAATATGGGCTAGCAACAGTTCCAAGCTACTTTTATGTTTGATAGAGCTATGTCACGGTCATTCGCAATGAGTGATTATTTTAGTTGTAGTTTCTCTTCAGATATTGGAGCTTAACAAATTTGGAGAAATCAACAACACAAAAAATTGTTGAAGTTGTGTCGAATATTGTGTACTAATTGGTTATGTCTTGGACTTGGAGTTGTATTACCGGTAAGGTGTAGAGTTTGTGTTGGGCTCTTATGTCCGGGCTCCCATAAATATGATGAGAGGAGAGGCGTTGTTGTAAGCATGACGACACAACGATAGGTTCGCAGGCACTGGCGGAACCAGCGCCCGGCGAGCCTGGGCAACTGCCCGGGCTCCGCACGGAGCTGCAAGAAGCCAGTAGGTGTTAGCTTTCACGTGTTTACAGTATTTGCAAGATCAATGGACATGTATGTGCTATTTGCATACACATCATACATGCAGCAGTACATGCTCTAGAGATTTAACTTGCACGTAGTCACGTAGTTAATAAGTGCTAGGTTGTTCGGACACGTAATACTCTGCTGGTGTGTTGTGCCGCTAATGGTTTGACGGTAGGCAGGTGTTCCAACCATCTTCTGCCTTGATGAGAAGAAAATCGTCTTAGACTTCGCCCAGGCTCCATTTGATTCCTGGGTCCGCCACTGTTTGCAGGTGAGGGGCCGCATTGCTCGGGAGCCGGAGCCACCGGTATTGCGGTTTCGGGGAGTAGCACCCTGTCCCGCGAGGATGTAAGCCTTGCGGCTGAACTTCGTAAACAAATATCGCTGCTCCGATGTCGTCTATGACCTCGCAGATGAATTGTTACTTCCGCAGTAGTTCTCTAACAAAAATGTAAAGGGCCTTTTTATCTCAACGGGGTGTTCAACGATCAGATGTGGGGTCGTCAACGAACAAAAGTTGAATCAGAAATCTGATATGAACATATCAAGATCTATCTATATATATATATATCCATTTCATGTTTTTGTCTTTGGTTGTTCAGTGACAATAATAAAACTTTTAAGAAATTCTGTCATTCTTCTTTTGTTATTACTATCTTTCAACATTACGTAGCTAGCAAGAGAACGGGCTCGAGTTACCGCATCCCACGCGATCCGAACGAGTCGGCACAGCAAAGCAGAGCATCGACGTATCAGCGTATGTGGCGTGCATATGTTTGCCGTCCTCGGCGGGCCTTCTCTCTCCATCTCTGCCCGTGACGACGAGGAGTGGCCGACGGGCCTCATGCACTCATGGTCGATGGGACGAGCCGGCGAGGATCACACGCCGTGGCTACTGGGTCCAGGATCCAGCACATAAGCTAGTCGTCCCTCTCTTTTTTCTTGTGCGGCGACACGTTTGCTTGGGTTACTGAGGCAGCAGACGCATGCACGCCTGGAATCTGCAGCATGCAAAAAAAAAATGGCACGCACGGACGAGCACTTTTGCGCCGCTTTGGAGCCGCGACGTTATAGCCTTACGCACTGCCTCAGCTCACGTCTTTGTTATCGTGTCAGTTTGCATCTAGTACTAGTTTCTCCTGACGCTGTTTTCACGCGACTTGTCTTTGCTATGGAGATTTCATGAAACCACTCATGTAAATAAAATGACAATTAGTACAGCTTGTATGTAGCTGCACATGAGATATGTCTGCTCATAGCAACCTTTCGCAATGGGTGTTTCTTTACTCATATTGTCGGTTCTGAGATATTAGAGCTTACCAAATCTAGAGAAGTCAACAATAATGGGAACCAATAACCTGTCGTGACCAAGAAGGCTACTAAGCGGCACAAGCGTCTCATGCAGCGTTAGACGAGGAGAAGGTATAAATGTCTAGAGACGCGTCTGATGCAGCGTCATGCGAGGAGATGGTATAAATGTCTAGAGACTAGTGTGTTACTGAGTTTTAGCTTCTGATAATTTAGTTAATCGATAATTGTAGTGGACCAGTTGGGCCACATTCGTCTTACTGGCCCTTTGTGCCAGGACAGCCTTTGGCTGATGAGCTCTGATGAATGGATTAAAAAATAGCCATCATTATCTCCTGTATTGAACAGGCGAAGGAAGAAGAAAACTCTGAACCGTCTTGAGCAAAATTTGGTTAGTAATCAAGAAAGAACTTATCCTTAATGCAAACGAACTTCTCTCTGTGGCGTCTTTAGTGATTGAACGAACATTTTCTACATTGCAATAGTGAGTCGCATATAGCTTGGAATCATTTTGCAAGTTCTATTGCAGTTTTTAAAGCAACAGGACATAGTTGGAAATCATGTTGCAAGCTATAATGCAGTATGTAACACAAGAGTACCAAATGAATAAATAAAGACAGGATTTTACCAATGGCACTGGTGCTCTTGTATAAAAAAAATAGCGTAGATAACTCGTAATGTGTAATTGCAAACGAACTCATGCGTAGTTTGCATGCATGCTTCCTTCCCCTATCTTCACTTTATTCTCAACAATTTTCAGGTAGAAGAAAAGATCCAAATCTTTTGTTAGTCAATCTCTTCCGTGGTCGACACAACGCTTGGATATTCTTGAGCAGCAAGAGCAGTGAAGGTCCAGCGGATGGAGAACACGGACGAATCATGCTGTCCGAGTCTCAACGGCGGAGCAAAGCAGATAAGGCACGCACGGATGGATACGTTTCACCCGTCGGAGTGCCATAAGTAAAGTGGCGAAGACGACGGCCGCATTGGAGCTGCATCCGGCCACGGTCGATGTGATCACCATCACGTCCGGGTCATCGGGTCCATCGCTTCACCTTTTTAATCCGCATGGCCCGTGTCGCTCTCTGCTTGTTGCGGCGACACGTTTGCTTGTGTCCCTTAGGCTGCAGAGGCAAGCACGTCTCGAGTCTGTGGCATGCAAAAACTGATGGAGCACTTTTTTGCGCCATTTTGGAGCCATCTGATCTTATTTTTCTCCTTCAACGGAAGTTTTTTTTTCTCACTTCAAAAACGAAAAACCAGCCATCGATTTCTCGACCACATCGCACTCAAGTCTGGGATCGTTTCGCCAGGATGCTGCGCTCGCACCACGATGAGATGGTCCGACTTGATCTCTACCGAACAGAATGGTTAATGCCCGCCGCGGTCGGCCACGGCCGTGGCGTCCACGCTGCGGCGCGCGGGTCGCCGCTACCGCCTCCAACGTCGCCACCTCCACGCACCGCCAATCTGCTCCGCGGGCTTATGGCTTGTTAGGTAAATCCTCTGCAAGGGGACTAGGAGGGGATTGATTCCTACTTTGGATTCCTCGCAATCCAGAATCAACTGAACAAGCGTTTAAAGGTGCATCAGATCACGCAGTAAGGACTGAATCCCTTATTCTTGGTTTCTCTAGATTTGTTGAGCTCCAATATGAAGCAATAGTGGCAACTACTCCGTAAAATACAACTGTACAAGTACATGAAAGACTTATGAAGGGAGTCAGGGACGACTACTGTGTAGGCTCTCAGGCAATCAGACACCAAGGATAATCTCAGATTCTCAGGTAACAAGATACTGCTACTAGGTTTCTCCAGCTGTGCTGCTGCCGCGTGTTGTCTCAACACCTGAGAGTTGTGACGGGTTGTTATTTCATTACATGAATTATTCTGCACAATGTATAAGGTGACACTGTCTGCCAAGTTTGGTCCCTGCATCTGCTACTAATTTTTGCTCAGCGGCTACTGGCCTAGTTGGGAACAAGAAAGAAGGATGACCATCAAACTGGAGCCTGACAAATGTGCATTACGCTGATTTCATATGACTCCTCTTTGACATGAAAATTTCATGAAACAACTCATGTAAATGAAATGACAATCAGTATAACTTGTATATACTAGGTACCATCACACAGCTAGAAGGGATTAGCAGCAGTATATAAGCATTGACAGGGGATTGAGATGTTACGAGCACCCTTTTGTGTTAGTAGATCTTTGCGTTTCTTTACTCCTATTTTATTTTCACTGCTGCATTTGATATATTGGAGGTTACCAAATATGAAGAAGTCAAGAAGATATCTCGTCCTTATATATAGAGGCCATATAGAGGTAGGCAAATACAGGAATGAGATATAGAGGAGGGAATACGAGCCTCCTTACCTACGTCATATAATCTACGAAAATTATAGGAACTGAAAGTACAACGAGCGCGCTAATCCTCTTATTCCAATGAGTAAGTCATGTCCCTATGAAGGCCTCCCTCTTATGAAATGAACAAAGTTGTCCATCCAAGAGATTCCAATGAGGGGGTGAAATGTGCAAGCAAGTAGCTGAACTACATTCCAAGAATGTTCGTTCAAACAAAGTGAACTTACTTAATAACATGTGTTATGCCTGTATTAAATGCCAGCGCACCCACCACTTATGGGGGGAATTTATTACCCGAAGTAAAGAAAAACTTCTGTCAAATGATAAGATACTTCTTCTCTCCATTCTATCCTTAATGACTGAGCACACAATTTTGACATGAATGCGATCCAAGCAAGCCTAATATGTGCTCGGAGCCAAGGAAGAAATTCTCTCCAACACCCTAAAGAATCGAAAACAGAATTTCACCAATCACCCCAGCAAACTTGTATTGGAAAGTAGCATGTGTAAGTGAACGATATCAATTGCAAACCAATTAGTGCTAGTTTACCGGCAACAGTTTCCCTTCTTTGCCGCAGAAGAAAAAGGAATTCAAATCTTTTCTTACTCATCAATCCTATTCGGGTGCAACGGTGGGAATCATTTTGCTGACACGGCAACGAAGGTGTAGGACATAGAGAGCGGAAGTTCCTCCGACTGTCCGAGTGTCAACGGCGGCGCAAAGCAGAGTAGCAGAAAGATAGTTGGACAGATGGGGGCGGCCCAACAGCGAAGCAGAGGAGTAGAGGACGGACAGATGGGTATGTTCCACCCGTCCGATGGTTGGTGGCGCGCGCATCTGTGCTCCGTCCTCCTTCGCAGGCCTTTCCCTCTCCTATCTCTGCCCGTGTCGCATCGGTGCATCTGGCCACGGTCGATGGAACGAGGAGTCGACGATCACGATCGCGTTGTGCTCATCGGGTTCACTCCTGCACTTCAGCTTTTTACTCCACAGCCACAGGGGGCCGTCGCTCTCTTCCTCTCGCGGCGACACGTCTTCTTGGGTTCCTGAGGCTGCAGACGCGCATGCACATCTCGACTCTGGAGCATGCATGCAATGCAAAAGCTAGTAGAACGTGCAGCCGTCGCCGGTGCATCAGTCCTCTGCTCTCACCGCCGTCGCCAAGACGCGTCCACGAGCGGCGACTTGGTGAAGTGTTAGCAGCCGCGCGCGTCGCCTGGTTCTTGACGGGGACTAACCGTGAAGGCTAATCCGTAGTGAAAAAACGTTTCTATCATTGATTACCTCTTAATTGGAAAAGAACCGAGTATTTTTTTTAGAATTGTTTAATTAACGGCGCGGAATTTTTCTTTACGCCGGAACTCACCGGTTCCCTCCAAGCACCGTAACCTCAACAAACAAGGATGGCCATCAAAGTGGACATTAGGTTGCCTTCATGCAACTTTCTCTTTGCCATCTTGTTTTCTTCTGGTTACCCCAGTTCACTGTAGCAGACACCCCGGCCTTGGCCGCAACGCAGCCTCATCACGCATGCGAATGGAATGATAATCAGTACAACTCTTATATACAAGCACATAGCTAGCAGCAGTATATAAGTATTTACAGGGCCTAGGATATGTGGATTACTAGCAACAGCTCTGACCTACTTCCATAGCGCTATGCCATATTCTTTCGCGACGAGTGCTTCTTTACTTATTTAGTCTTATTTTAGTTGTAGCTGCTCTTTAGATATTGGAGCTTAACAAATTTGGAGAAATCAACAACAAAAGAATGCAAAGGATCTTCTTATTTCAACGATGTGCTCACCGATCAGAATCCAGGTTGGGGATGATAATAGCAGCAAGCAAAATTAGAAAGGTCGAACAAATCAGATATGAACCGGTCAAGATCTAGATGTATCCATTTCATGTTTTTGTTGCTGATTGTTCAGTGACAACAATAAAACTTTTAAGAAGTTCTGCTATTTTTCTTTTGTTATTATTCAATTATCTTTCGACATTAGCTAGCAACAAGATTGGGGGCTCGAGGTCCAGTATCCTACGCAAACAAACGATGAGTTCAAGCCATCAGAGTGACAGGTGAAAGCAAGAAGACCGATGGTCCATGGATACGTCCCACCCGTGTATACGGCGCGAGTCTGGAACATGCAAAAAAAAAAGAGAACCGGTACTAACAGATAAGCACTTTTGCACCCGCGACGTCATAGCCTCACGCACTGCCTGAGCTCTAGTAGTAGTTTCTGCTCAGTAGCTGCTGCCCTAGTTGGAAACACGAAATAAGGATGACCATCAAACTAGGAGTTTGTCAAGTGTACCTTACGCTATTTTCTTACGACTTGTCTTTGGCATGGAATTTCATGAAACTACTCATGTAAATGAAATGACAGATAGTGCAGGTAGAAAAGAGAATATATATTAATACTCCAGCAGTTATATCGATTGATCCATATAGTTGTTTCTGATTACGAACCATAAGGTTGGGAGCCAAAAATGCTCACTCACGCAAAACTTAAAAAAAAAGAAAGTTTGTCGCTGAAACTCTAGCCATTTGAAGCGAAAATTTCCATCAATGCGGTTTCAAGGACACGACAACCCAACTTTATAAGTCGTCTTTCTTATTTTTTTAATAAATGTAGTCTTTCTTGTTCTTCCTTTTGTAGAAGTGCCCAAAACCTGATCCAATAGGCTCGAAAGAGTGCATGCAAAGAAGATTAAACTAGTATCCCGTTAAAAACTATACAGTTTCTACTTAACTAAAATGCCCAACAAAAGGTTCAAGCTTGATAAAAAACTTCTTTTCTATCCCATTTAACCACCCACTAAACATGTGCTGCATATTTTAAGGGAGCAGTACATAGGTAGAAGGGGTTAGCAGCACGGGAGTGAGATATGTGTGGTAATGACAACCTTTCGCAATGGGTGTTTCTTTATTCATATTTAATTGTTTGCTGTCACTTCTGAGATATTAGAGATTACCAAATCCGCAGAAGTCAACAGCAATGAAAATCAAGAACCATTCTCAATTGAAAACAAAATACTTCTCTTCTCAAAGAACTTATCAATTGAACAGACATTTTCTACATGAATGTAAACCGGGCTGAGCATAATACGGCAAGTAATGAAGAAAGAACTCTCTTTAATACAAAGGAACTTCTTCTCTCCATGACGCCTTAAATGATTGAACGGACATTTTCTACATAAATGCAATAGTGAGTGGCATATAGCTAGGAATCATTTTGCAAGTCTAATGCAGTTTAGCGACACGATATAGTTGAGAATTATATTGCAAACTCTAATGCAGTATGTAATGCAAGAGGACCAAACTAATAAATAAAGACATGATTTTACCAATGGCATTGGTGGTCTTGTATGAAAAATAGCGTACATAACTGTGTAATTCCAAACGAACCTGTGGGTAGTTTACATGTATCTTTCCTTCCCCTGTTTTCACTTTCACTAAAGATTTTTAGGGTCCCTTGCAGGGTTTTGCTGTCTTATTTAATGACGACAGTTAACAATTTTCAGTAATAATAAACAGAAAAGGATCCAAATCTTTTGTTAGTCAATCTCTTCCGTGGTCGACACAACGCTTGGATATTCTTGAGCAGCAAGAGCAGTGAAGGTCCAGCGGATGGAGAACACGAACGAATCATGCTGTCCGAGTCTCAACGGCCGATCGAGCAAAGCAGACTAGCTCAAGCAGACCAGCCCCAACAGCTAAGTAGAGGATGCACGGATGGATACGTTTCATCCGTCGGAGTGCCATGAGTAAAGGTGGCAGCGCGCAGGGGCGGAGCCAGGATTGGAGCATGGGGGGAGAAATGATCTCAGAAAGAATTTTTTTAATAATATATTATGTCTCGTATATAACATGAACAATAATGATATTATAGAAGTAGGTCTAGTGAACCATATATGCTCTTCTAAATTCACTTATTATCGATATTACTCAGCCACTGATATACTTAAATCAATGTGTTATTTTTCCTTTATGCCCAACAAGTCACAATGCCCGAAACAGATTAAAAGGTAGTAAATAAACTAGAATGTCACAAGAGAAAAATTAACCGGCTCATACCATCAAAGGCCATTGTCCTCTCCATCTTGGCTAAACAAACAGAAGCCCAAAGATTAAAAATCGTATAGTGCAAATCGAGAATAAAAATACAAGGGAGCTACTTACTGAATCTAATGGCAAAACCATGTAATTGTCATTGACTATTTAATTTCCCTAGCCTCTCCCCTCCGGACCAATCAAATCAAGTTCCAGTTGACATAGGAGGTTTACCTAGGTTACTTGTTGTTGTTGGCGTATTGCAGCAGCAGCAGCGGCGAGGTGCAGCGCAAATAACAGGCGGCTAGGCAAGGGGCACCGCAGACGTCCGCGGCGGTCGGCGGGCAACCGGCAGCGTCCGGCGTCCGGCAGACGGCCGCGGCGGCGAGCGGTCGGCGGCAAGACGGCGTGCCCCGGCGTGGTGGCGTCGTGTCTCCTGCGATTGCGAGGCCGCGGAACAGATAAATACGACAGCAGCCAAGCTTCGTCGATTCACATTCTTTTTTTCCACCGCAAAGGGCCACGGCCAAAGACTTAATGGGCTTAATGGGCTATTATTTATACACTATACTGTAAGATTAGCAGACCATTGGGGGTGCCAGGCAGCGCGCATCTATCCTCTGGCCTCCCCTCTCCATCTCGTGGCGGGGACGACGGCCGCATTGGAGCTGCATCCGGCCACGGTCGCTAGGATCAACATCACGTAAGTCCTGCCCACCGGGTCCATCGCTTCATCTTTTTAATCCGCATGGCCCGTGTCGCTCTCGATCTGCTTGTTGCAGCGACACGTTTGCTTGCGTCGCTGAGGCTGCAGAGACAAGCACGTCTCGAGTCTCTGGCATGCAAAAACTGATGGTACGCACAGACGACCACTTTTTGCGCCATTTTGGAGCCATCTGATCTTAGCTTTCTCCTTCAACGGAAGTTTTATTCTCACTTCAAAAACGAAAAACCAGCCATCGATTTCTCGACCACATCGCACTCAAGTCTGGGATCGTTTCGCCAGGATGCTGCGCTCGCACCATGACCACGACGAGATGATCCGACTTCTCTACCGAACAGAATGGTTAATACACGTTTTCTCTAGTGGTCATCGTTGGCGATATGCCTCGGGAACTCCGAAAGGTTCCGTCCCGATCTCCCGCCGCTCAGGATGCAAGCGGGGCGGGCTTTGCCGCAAGCCCGCCGGCCAAACCCGCGCCGCAAGCCCGTCACAGCCCGCAATTCTGCCCGCCTCGGTGAAGCGGCGTTATGCGGCCAATCCGCACAGCCCGGCGGCGCCGCAACCCGCATCACGAGCCTTCGACTCTGCACTCAGCTCGTCGATGACGGCGGTGTTGCCGTCCTGTTCCTTCTCCTCTCATATCCTGCTTATGCTCCACGCCGAGGATTCCACCAGCTGTTTCAGCTCCAGATCGAAAGGGCGTCGCACCGCTTCTCTTCGTTCGATCCGTCCCCATCCTAATCTACTACGGCGCTACGCGCCCGCGACATGTACGGCCCTGACGGCGGCTACGGCGGAGCCTATGGCTCGGGCGGCGGCGGCTACGGCTCGAGCGGATATGGGCTGATCTGCCCGTGGCTGACGTTCGGCCACCTGCTCCCGTACATGGAGCTCGCCGAGCGCCTGGCATCACGTGGCCACCGCGTCTCCTTCGTCTCCGCGCCGCGCAACCTCGCGCGCCTCCCGCCGCCGCGCCGGCCCCACGCCGGCGACGGCGACGGCGGCATCGACCTCGTGCCGCTCACGCTCCCGCGCGTTGAGGGCCTCCCCGACGGCGCCGAGTCCACCAAGGACCTCCCCGGCGACAAGTTCCCGCTCCTCTTCCAGGCCTTCGTCGTCCTCGCCGCGCCGTTCGCCGAGTTCGCGCGGGTCGCCGCCACCGCCTCCAACGTCACCACCTCCACGCACCGCCAATCTGCTCCGCGGGGCCCGCGGCTTATGGCTTGTTCGGTTAATCCTCTGCAAGGAGACTGGGAGGGGATTGATTCCTACCTTTGTATTCCCTCTCAATCCAGAATCAACCGAACAAGCGTTTAAATGTACATCAGATCATGCAGTAGGGACTGAATCCCTCATTATTGGTTTCTCTAGATTTTGTTGAGCTCCAATGTGAAGCAATAGTGACAACTACTCCGTAAAGTACAACTGTACAAGTACATGAAAGACTTATGAAGGGAGTCAGGGACTAATGTGTAGGCTCCCAGACAATCAGACACCAAGAGTAATCTCAGATTCTCATGTAACAAGAATACAAGATACTGCTACTAAGTTTCTCCAGTTGTGCTGCTGTGGCGTGCTGTCTTAACACATGATAGTTGTGACGGGTTGTTATTTCATTTACACGAGTTATTCTGCATGCAATGTATAAAGTGACACTGTTTACCGAGTTTGGTACCTGCATCTGCTACTAATTTTTGCTCAGTAGCTACTGGCCTAGTTGGGAACAAGAAAGATGACCATCAAACTAGGTGCCTGCCAAGTGTGCATTATGTTGTTTTCATATGACTTCTCTTTCACATGAAAATTTCATGAAACAACTCATGTAAATGAAATGACAATCAGTACAGCTTGTATATACCAGGTACCATCACACAGCTAGAAGGGATTAGCAGCGGTATATAAGCATTAACAGCAGACTGAGATATGTCTGGTACGAGCGCCCTTTCGTGTGTTAGTAGATCTTTGTGTTTCTTTACTCGTATTTTATTTGTCACTGCTGCATTTGAGATATTGGAGCTTACCGAATATGGAGAAGTCAAGAACAATGTAAAGAAAAATTTCAGTAAGATGGTAGGATACTTCCTCTGTCCTTAATAACTTAGCACACAATATCGACATGACTCCAATCCAAGCAAGTCTAATATGTGCTAGGGGCAAAGGAATAAATTCTCTCCAACAGACTTCTCTCGGTGCTTTTGCAACGATCTTCTCTGGCTGCTTCTTTTAATTGTTGCACCGACATTTTCCACGACAAACTAATATGAGTGAGTGGTACATAATCATTTTGGTAGCTCTAATGCTATCTATAAAGCAATAGGCCCCAAACGGATAGACAGGATTTCACCAATCACCCTAGCAAACTTGTATTGAAAAGTAGCAAGAGTAAGTGAGCGATATCAATTGCATTGCAAACGAATTGATGCTAGTTTACCGGCATCTTATTCTCATGTCTAATTTTTAACCATAGCATCTCGTTGTTGTGAGGTTGCCGATCTTTTACCGCATAAGAAAAGAAAAGGAATTCAAATCTTTTCTTACTCGTCAATCCTGCCCGGATGCAACAGTCGAATCATTGACCTGACACGGTAACGAAGGTGCAGTGTCGGATACAGAGAACGCACGAATCGTACCGTCCGACTGTCCGAGTCTCAACGGCGGAGCAAAGCAGACCATAGCAGAGGAGCACAAAGATTCAGCCCCAGCAGCGAAGCAGAGCACGGACACATGGGTACGTTCCACCTGTCCGATAGCCGCGCATCTCTGGCCGTGGCGAGGACGACGACGGGCCGCATTGGTGCATCTGGCCACGGTCGATGGGAGGAGGATCACGATCACGTCGTGCTCATCGGGTCCAATCCTGCACTTCAGCTTTTTACTCCACAGGGGGGCCGTCGCTCTCTTCTTCTCGCGGCGACACGTCGTCTTGGGTTTCTTAGGATGCAGTCTGTAGACGTATGCACATCTCGACTCTGCCTGCAAAATTCCACCCACAAAGTTCACTATAAATAAAAGATTTTCATCACATTAAAATACCGACACAGAGTACTAAATATAGATGAAATAAAAAAACTAAGAACATAGTTTTATTGTACTCAGCGAGACGAACATTTTGAGCCTGATTAATCAATTTTTAGATAATTTTTTATAAATACAAACAAAATGTTACAGTAGCATAAATAATTGCGAATTGACTCCAAACCCAAAATTTGCATCTAAACAAGGCCTCTGGAGCATGCATGCGAAAACTAAGTAGGCGCAGACGAGACAAGCACTTTGGGCGTGTTTGGTTCACGTACGAGCTCAGCCTGGCTCATACTTTGGAGCCAGGCCCCAATTGGACAGGCTAGACACATGCAACATGCTCATGTTTGGTTACCTGCACGTGTTTAGTCTGGTTCAGATGAGATGATGTTTGGTTGCTCGCAAGAAACATATCATATGAGAAAAAGATTTATAAACAACTATCATTACAATATTTAATACGTGTAAATATTTTAGTATAACTCTATTTCATCTCATTACTCCTTAATATCATTTAAAATATACCAATATTATTTAATATATGCTAACCATACACTATGAACATCAATTAACTGACTAATCTTTTACATCTGGCGAGCCTGGCTCTGGAGAAACGGTCACCATTCTCATTTCCTCGGAGCCTGGCTGGGTGAGAAATCTTGCATCTTGTTTCCCAAAGGCCTCATTATTTGTCTCGTGAATTAGTCCAAGGTTGTGAAAGTATTTTTGTAAACTGACTTTATTTAATACTATTAATTATTGATCAAACGTGCTGGCAAAATTTTGCCAAACCAAAAAACACGGCCATGGAGCAACAAGCTACATGTCTACTGGTCGTCAGGCTCCGTTGACATTAAATTTACTGATGACATATTTTTTATGTAGTCAAAGAAAAGAGAGTTTCATATGATATAAGAGAAGTTTCATCTTCATAAAACTCATCTAGCATGGTTACATAATTTCTAGTTAATAACTGTGCAATGAAACTATACATTGAAACTAGTCTTATGGCTTCTTCCCCTGCGAAGGACTGAAGGAGATTAATTGCCTACAAGTCAAGGAATTAATCCTCTTCAATCCGTGTGGATTCCTCCCACTCCAGATTTAACCAAACAAGGTCTAAAAAATATCACAACGCACAATATGCTGTTTTGCCATTGAGGGCCTGAATCTCTCATTCTTGGCTTCTCTAGATTTCTTGAGCTCCGGTATGAAGCAACAGTGACAGCTACTTCGTAAAGTACAACTTTACACGTACATGAAAGACTTGTTAAGGGAGTCGGGGGCTACTGTGTAGGCTCTCAAGTAACGAGAGACCAAGGGTAATCTCAGATTCTCAGGTAACAAGATACTTCTAAGTTTCCCCAGTTGTGATGATGTTGCATGCTGTCCTAACACATGAGAGTTGTGACAAGTGTTCATTTCATTTACATGAGTTATTCTGCATGAAATGTATAAAGTGACACCATCTGCCGAGTTTGATACTTACATCTGCTACTAATTTTTGTTGAACAGCTACTGTATGTGGCCTAGTTGGGAACAAAAGAAGGATGACCATCAAACTAGGAGTTGCGCATTATGATGTTTACAAATAACTTCTCTTGGACATGAAAATTTCATGAAACAACTCATGTAAATGAAATGACAAATAGTTCAGCTCGTCTGTACCAGATACCAGCACACAACTAGAATGGGTTAGCAAGAGTATATAACCATTGACAGGAGACTCATATATGTCTAGTACGCACCCTTTCGTGTCAGTTCTTTGGTGTTTTTTTACTCCTATTTTAGTTGCCACGTTGCATTTGAGATATTGGAGCTTATCAAATACGAAGAGTCCAAAAACAATGTGAAGAAAAAGCTTAGTAAAATGGTATTTCTCCCAATTATGTCCTTAATGAGCGAGCTTACATTTTCTACATGAATGCAGTTGGAGTGAGTGTAACATGTGAATCAAGAAAGAACTTCTAGCCATTGTTCTCTCTTTGTGGTGTCTTTAATTATTGAGCCGCCATTTTCCACATGAATGGAATATGAGTGAGCGGTATGTATAATAGTTATGTTACAAGCTCTAATGCAGTACGCAAAGCAATAGGCCCCAAACTAATAAGGACTGAATCTTAGAAATGATCCTGGTGAACTTGTATTGAAAAGTAGTGTGGGAGATGAGCAATTGCAAATGAATCGGTGGTAGCTGGTAGTTTCCAGTCATCCAAAAGGAATACAGATCTTTTTGTTAGTCAATCATGTATCGTGATTGACGCAACGACGGGAATCGTTGAGCCTAAGGGTAACGAAGGTCTAGCGGATGCCGAGAATGGACGAGTTGTGGCATCTCAAGCAGACTATAGCAGAGCAGCACAAGGATTATTCAGACCCAACAGCAAAGCAGAGGACGGACATTTCCCTCTCATATCTCTGCCCGTGGCGAGCACGACGGCCGCATCCGTGCATCTGGCCACGGTCGATGGGACGAGGATCACGATCGCGTCGTGCTCATCGGGTCCAATCCTGCACTTCAGCTTTTTACCCCACAGGGGGCAGTCGCCCTCCGCTTCTCGCGGCGACACGTCGTCTTGGGTTTCTGAGGCTGCAGACGCATGCACGTCTCGACTCTGGAGCATGCATGCAATGCAAAAACTAGTACGCGTCATCCGTTCGAGCTGAAGCCTGAAGGGAACACCGTGTCAGCCGGCTTCGACAAGGTTTTATTCTCACCAAATCGCACAGTCAAACACGTTCGTCGTTTTCGCGGCGATGGAGCAACAACAAGCCACGCGTCTAACTAGTTGCCACCGTCGGCGATCAGCCTCAGGAACTCCTTCAGGCTCCGGTCCGATCCCCCGCCGCCGGCCACGGCGTCTCGGTGCTCGAAGCCGCCGCCGCCGCCAGCTTCCTGATCGCCGCGTCGTCTTCCTTGTTGTCCTTGCAGTTGTCCTTCCTCAGCACCCACAGGAACGGCCTCTTGATCTGTGCCATGGCCTCGGCGATCTCCGAGACCTGCTCCTTGCTCATCACCGACGAGCTCCCGAAGGAGATGTACACCACCGACTTGGCCGGCTTCGAGTCCAGCCACTCGAGGTAGCGGCCGTCCTTGTCGTGGTCGAACACGTCGCGGGGAGGAGGAGACGGCGCGCGGTCGTCGGCGGCGCCATCCGCTTCGTGCAGGAACGAGAGCACGGGCCCGACGGCGAAGACGTCGACGTGCGGCCGCAGCGACGCGAGCGCGTCGGGCTCCATGGCGTCGAACGTGTTCTTCGGAGGTGATGGCGAGGAACGACGGCAAGTCGCGGGCGCGGAGCGGCGGGAGGCCCGGGAGCCGCGCCACCGCCGCCGGGTCGCCGGACGCCGCGGCGGCCGCGACGGCGTCCCGGTGGCCGCGGAAGTAGTGGTAGTACGCGGCGAGCGCGGTGGCCGGCTGGATCCAGAACACGGCCGTCGCGGGCACGCCGTGCGCCCGCGCGACGCCGGACACCCACGGCAGGAGCAGCGTGTACAGCGCGCACGTCACGGGGCGCCCGCCGGCGCGGAGGCGGCGGAGCACCGCGGCCAGCGAGCGCTCCCCGGCGGTCCTGGCGCGCTCCATGTACCGCGCGTAGCTGTCCGCGGCGGCGTCGAACCCGCCGTCGTAGCCGTCCGAGTAGGCCACGTACGCGACGGCGTCGTCTCCGTCGCCGTCGCGCCTCTCCTCACCCGTCGCGGCGGCGTCCGGGAACATCCGACGGAACGCCGAGAGCGGGGCGCAGATGGTGACGCGCGCGCTGGGGCACGCGCCGGCGAGGCGGCGCGCGAGGTGGCGCGCCGGGGTGATGTGGCCCTGGGCCGGGTACGTGACGATCAGGAAGTGCTGGAGGTGCTTCGTGGCCATGGCACTTGGCTGTTGCGGCGCCATCGGCGTGGCGAGTGACCTCGAGGGCGCGCGCTCTTATGGCGAGGAGCGGATGGGAGTGGCTATGGATGATAGAAGAGCCGCAGAGGAGTGAGGCGACTCGATCACGTTCGCGCGATAACCGATAAGATTTCTACTTCTGTTGTGCTCTTGCTTTTGCTCTGCTTTTCCGTCCCCTTATCCCATTGGGCTTTTCTTCAGTGGTGTCGTCTTGTCAACTGACATCAAAGAATGTGACAACGTGGTACTAGCTCCGGTCAAGACTACCGGTTTTTTTTGTATGCAGCTCGCTGTTTCCAAATCGTTCGATTAATAAATGATTAATCAACAAATCGGTTCGTAGACATCGATATGGTAATTTGATTTGATTATATGGCTAGCTAGCTAATTTTAGCTGTGGTTAATTCAAATAGAATCGGCTAATTCTCGACTTATGTTCTTTTTATTAGCTGAATAGCAACTGTCTAATTTGCTGGTCTAACAAAGTGTTTTTTTTACATCACAAATTTGCCAACACATTTTCTCCTATGGACCCGACATTTGGGTTCTCTGTGAGGGGCGGGTAAAAAAATTTTGGTTGGGAAATGTTTTCAATTCTATTGCATCCTTACAGTATAATAAGAAGATTGTTCTATCACATAATACCATTTATAACCAGAAAACTAATATAATATGGTGTGAAAGGGCTTCTAAATATGAAATCATTGTATACAAAATTCCTATTTGATAAATACATGCATACCTTATATACTTATGGAGTAATGAAAAGAATCTAAAGGTGTCTTACTAAAGTCTAGGTAAAAAGAACTAGAGAAGGAAGTGAAGGAAATGGAATAATGTAATTTACCGTCCCTAACTAATAAATACGATAGTCGGCAGTGATTAGACTCGTTTTTCCATATGTTTATTCTAGTTTGGTCACATATCTTCATTTTATCCCTTTTACTTGTTGTCTTCATTTTATTCTAGTTTTGGTCTGCACTCCTATATTAGTACAATTGAAAAAGAAAAGACACGCTTGTATTCCAACTGAAAAAGAAAAGTCACCTCTCACATGCATACCGTACGTGTGCTAAATTATGGGTTGAAGCTAGGCTAAAATCTAAATTTGAAACTGAAAAAGAAAAGGGACGCATCTTACATATCTCACGGATTTTATTTTACATGCGCGTCTGAGTCTGACCAACAATCACGGCCGCAAGCTCGGCAGCGGTGGTGGCGCCTCGCAGCCGTGGTCGTAGCAGATGCAGCGGTGGTGCGCGCCGCGGCACTCGCCGGCGTGGTGGCCCTCGTTGCGGCACATGATGGAGCACTCGTCGTCGTGGACGCAGGCCCCCACGCACTTCCGGCACCGGGTCTGGCACACACCCGGCAGGTTGATCGCCGCGGCAGCGCCCATCTCTGCACACACGGTAACATATCAGTCAGTCAGAGGAGATTGCATCTGCACTGCAGGCGCGTACAAAAATGAAGGCGGTAGGGGAGCGTACGAGAGGCCACGACGAGCAGCAGAATGGCGGCGGCGGCGGCGGCGGCGGCCGGGAAGGAGGAGCGAGCCATTGGAGCCGATCGATCTGAAGTCTGCTGTAAAGAAGGTGCAGTCGAATTTCTAGGGAGCTACTATTTCTAGCTGGATATCAATACCGTCAAAAAGAAACGTTGGAGCTAAGATTTGTTTGGGCTGCGCCGTGGGCTGCTATCATTTCTGAAACGAGCCCATACATAGGTTTCCCATGGGCCGGCTAGCATTTGTGGCCCTTGTTTATAGCAAACAAGCCCATTAATTTGCTACCACTTTTGGTCTCCGGCTTGCACCGACGCTCGTCGCTATGAGCTTTCCGGCGGGGGGACCTGAGCTGTCCGGTTGGTCCCGGTCAGCGAGAGGGATTTGGGAGATGCGCAAACCTGCAGGCGCCGGCACACACACACGCTGACACACAGCAAAGCTTGGACCCCTTTGGCCTGGCCCGCCAGAAAAGGCTCCCCATTTGTCGGCGAAGCATGTCGAGACCATCTCGCTTTTACCGATCTGCCCAGCCAGATGAGGTCCCTGACACGACGCCATAGTGCCTACCGTGTGTGTTGTGTGCTTTTTTTTCTTCAATCCGCTTCACATTTTCACTGCCGGTTTCACCTGAGATTTGAACTCATGCAGAGTCAGGCAACGGCAACCGAACCGAGCATACAGTAGCATGTAGCGGCCGAGCAGGGTAGCAGAGGGCTCTGGAGTCACGCGCGAGCGTGGTCTCTGAACTGTGAAGCTGAAGTGGCCGGGCTCGATCGAGCGGCGGTGGAAGGGCCACCACGGCACGAACCCACCAAAAAGGGCCCTTCCATTGGTTGGATTCTTCTAGCTGACCTAGCTAGGCCTTACCGCCTAGTGCCTGGTGAGTACACGCGTGTTCATGTTCTGAATGGCATCCATCATCGACCCGGACCCCTTTCGCAAGAGGTGGAGCGCTGCTGCGTGCGAAAGCGAAACGGCCGTGTCCTGTGATCAAATCCGGCCATCCAAAAAAGCCCAGGGGAATATGTCCGTCCAGCTCCGGCGTCCACCGCACCCCATTCCATTCCATCCGTCTCTACTCTCGGTGCGGTCCAGTGCTCGTACCAGCACCAATCTAGTGGTAGCTGTAGTAGCTAGTTAGCCCGCCTTTGGCAGCGGGCAGCCAGGGCCACCACGGCGATGGGAAATGGAGCGGAACCGTGTGCGAGCGGCGGTGGCCGGACACACGACACGACACGGCGCACCGCTTTGTACGTACGCTCGTCTCGCGACGCGCTTTTGCTACGGGCTACGGTGTGCAGTACACTACTGATTGGCACTTTGTAGCTTTCAACAAATCCGTAACTTTCTTTGCATGCAGCCATAAAGATTTATCATCTCCGATTCTCAGCGATACGCGCCGTGCCAGTACTAGTGGTCATGCGGCGGGCCGCGGGGCTTTCTGAACTATCGCCTCACAAAACGTTGTCATCGCCACCCTCAGCTCCCCCTCCCTCGACGTGGCGTCGTCGGTGGCGCACCGACTGGGCAGCGTTTACTTCCCGGAATTACGGTGTCGGTGGCAGCATTTCCGGCGGCCACGAGCCCATCGTTTCTACCAGGTGAGGTCAACATTAAACATCCACCCACCAACCCCAGAGCCCAGACCCCACAGACCACCCACCGGCCACCATGGCAGGCCGCAGCAGCCACCGTGGTCAAATGGATCAGAGGAGCAGCGGTTTCTGCTAGGAGGCGAGGCGAGGCGAGCGAGCTGGACAAGCGGCGGATGCAGGAGCACTCCATCAGGCACAGCACAGGATCCTCCATGCATTGCAGGCTATCACGAAGTTGACCTTATCTCGCTGGGGTGATCTTTCTTTTTGGTAAACTTGATTTTGGTTAGCACGATCGCAAGCTGCGAAGCGAAAGCGAAACAGTGGTTGGTCACGACTCACACGAACACAGGAACGACCAGCAGCAGCAGCACCTGCGCTGCTGCATCTTCTATCTATCGCAAAGTGGCGGCAACAGTGCTGGCCACCTTCTTTCTGGTTCTGGGTCGGCCGCGCCGGGGCCCGGTCGGCACTGCTGCCCGCGACTGCGAGGCGCCGAAAGGGCAGCCTTGACATGCCGAGCAAAGTTTCTCGATGAATTCGTCGAGCCTTTTCTCTTTCACGAGCGTCGTTTCATTTCATTTCGCACCAACACGGTATACGTACGCACACCACATGCTCCCCAACTTGTACGACGCGCACCACTGCCCTTCCCAAAGAAAATTCATTCTGGCCGTATGGTATGATTACGGGGCTAACTATTTTGGGATTAGTAAAGTCACTCGTAGTCGTACTGGTACTGAACACCGCATGAACAAAAGAGAACGAACCTGCGGCCGAGCAGATGGGCGGCAATGTACAGTACACAATGACTCGTAGTGGGGGTGCACATGCTTCCCATCCCATCCCATGAAGGCCCCGGGGCAATGCGGCTGCATATTACAAAATGACCAGACTAGCCACAGCAATAGAATCAAAAGCTAAGGGTGATTACGGCGCTCACTAATTCAGTGCACCCTTCACGTACTGCAAATCTACCACGTGACAGGAGAAGAACGCACCCGCAATGGCATGGGTCACATTTTCTGCCATTTTACCTTCCCAAAATCTGACATCCGATGCATGGACACCGCCAAAAATGCACTCCCCTCATTCCCAAGATCAGCAATAAACAATTGGATCAGATCAGAGGACGCTAAAAGTGAGAAGCGTGCATTGATCTTAACCGCCGTAAAGGCTGCTGTATAACGGTCATGATATTATCTTAGAGCCAAAGCAAATGGGATCAAACGAAAGCAGGTCATGCATGATTTCTTCACCCTTTCCCCCAAATCGACTGAAGCAGAGCCAGAGGCGGACCCGATGCAGTCAGCGATGATCATTAGACCTTCTAATCAAGGCGGCAGTGCCACAAAAGGGCAGAGATTAAGGACCTTATCTTGAATTAGTGCAAGAAAAGCGTTCATCAACCTTTATGAAAGTAAGGGTTTTGTGATCACGGCAAACTTATATTGTGCTGCCCAGTTGTATCATCAGAAAAAAGCAATGGCAGAGCTAGGAGAAGAAACACCTGGCAGCATCACTCTTTCTTAAAAACTGAAATAAGCTTTGAAAATTGTGTGCCTATAGGGTGCTAATTATGCTGAACACACCATGTGAAGCACACCATGGTGATTTCTGTAGCAGAGGACAAAGAATGCATATGCAAAGAACGACCAACCTGAAAACAGTACACATACAAGGATCATCTCATGAAAAACGTAAGAACATAACAGAGTACCAATCAGGAGGCCAAACTTTCTAAGAATCCGAGATAAATATCATAATAACAATCAAATAACAGTAAGTAGGTGTGACAAAAGGAAAAAAAGAATAGTTAAGTAGGATACATTTCTTGGTCTGAAAACTTATCTCTCGACTCTCAACTGAAAAGCAGCTTAACTGAAGAACTCGAGCTTAAGTCCCTCTATACATCCCAGGCCCAGGTGACGCCAACCAGTCCTCCTCATCCTCGTAACCTGTCTCCCTCAAGCAGTTTATTATTCACAACCCAATTAGCAATCAGTTCAAATCTCAAATTGCTCCCTTCCCTCCATCCATCACCAACCATCTCCAATCCTTTTCACCATCCTCATGACGCAAACAGACAGACCAATGCAAAAGCAAGAGCGATATATGCACCATATAATCTTCTATATATGCCGGTAGCTATCAATCAAGAACACTAGAAATCTAAGCACAACAATGACTGACCACGTACACTTGTGACGGTGAGCGAACTCTGCTGTCTCCATCCAGCACGGCGACGAAGGAGGGTGAAAGTGATAGCGCTTCTCCGCTGCTCAACGAATCATCGGTAATGTGAAGGTGGCGGCGGCGATGCGTATGGCATCGGGTACACCGGTGGCAAGGGCCCTGGGTATACCGGCGGCGGCGGCGGCAATGGCGGAACGGGGACAAATGGCTTGCACTGGAACGCGGCGCAGTCGACGGGCGGCAGCGAGTAGAAGGCGGCGCACTGCTGCGGCGTGCGCTGCGCGGGGCGGTTGGGCAGGCAGTTCCGCCTGTCGCCGTCGGGCGGCACGACGCGCGCGCAGGACGGCGGCTCGCCGGTGAAGAAGTTGTAGGAGATGGTGAGGTTCTTGAGCCGCGGGAGCGCGCAGATGGCCTCCGGGACGGCGCCCGAGAGGCGGTTGTGCGCGACGTCGAGCTGCTCCACCTTGCGCATGCCGGCCACCTGCTGCGGCAGCGGGCCGACGAGCTCGTTGAAGCTGACGTCGAAGACGGTGAGCTCCCGGAGCAGCCCAACCTCCGGCGGGACGCAGGAGTCGAGGCCGTTGTTGATGAGGAGGATCTCGTTGAGCGTGCCGGACATGTTACCGAGGCTCGCCGGGAGGCAGCCGCCGAAGGTGTTGTCGGCGAGGACGATGACGGAGGCCGGCGAGTTGCCGAAGTTGTCCGGGAGCGGGGAGCGGAGGCGGTTGTGGTTGAGGAAGATGGCGTCGAGCGGGCGGTCGAAGAGCTCCGGCGGGATGGCGCCCTCGAAGTCGTTGAAGCGGAGGTCGAGGAACTTGAGCGCCGGGAGGTCCAGCACGACGGCGGGGAACTTGCCGACGAGGCGGTTGTTGCTGAGGTCGAGCTCGGCGAGGAGGCGGAGGCGGCGGAGCGCGGCGGGGACGAGGCCGCAGAAGCGGTTGGAGTTGAGGTGGAGCAGCGCGAGGTCGGCGAGGAGGCCGAGCTCCGACGGGAGGTACCCCGCGATGTCGCCGTGGTTGAGGTCGATGCCGGCCACGGCGAGCTCCCCGGCGCCGGGCTCCCCGCGCGGCACCGGCGCGCAGAAGACGCCGGTGTAGTTGCAGACCCCCGGGCCCACCCAGTCGGCGGTGAAGTTGCGGGGGTCGGAGAAGATGGCCTGCTGCTTCCACGTCTGCAGCGCGACGTAGGCGTCCCGCAGCCGCTGGCTCGGGAACCGCCACGACGGGTCCACCGCCACCGCCAGCTCCGCCGACGCCGCCGCCGCCTCCCCCACCGCCCCGCCGGCGGCGGCGAGGCGGCAGAGGAGAAACGGAAGCAGCAGCAGCAGCAGCGCCTTCCTCATCGTCTCACCACGCGCTCATACCACCAAAGCGAAGCGAGCAAAGGGAGGAGAGCGAATTCCGGGTGGGGAACGGAGGAGGGAACTCGGCGCGGGCAATGCGGAGGGGATTATGGCGGCGGATTCCTGTGGAGATGGGAGGGAGTGAGCTCCTGGAGGAGGGGGAGAGGCAGGGAGAGGGAGTGGGGAGAGGAGGACAGCTGTGTCACAGCTCAGAGTTGGGGTGGGTGGGGTTACCGGGCGGGGGGACGCGGAGCGGGAGGCTTCTGCGGCGGAGGAGGATTTATTGCGGGGGAGTAATGTCCGGGTTGCGGCCAGGGGGCCCTCGCCGCGTCTGCCCCCGGGAGGACGGTACGGTAATTATGGCGGGGATGGCGTGGGTTACCTTTTGTTTTTCAACCCGTGTGCGTGTGGTGTGGGTCTCCTGCTTTTTCTTTCACAACGGGTAAAAACGTAAAAAGAACATGCATATAAAAAAAACTAGATAGGTAGCCCGCGCAATTTGCACGGGTAGCTAGTTTTTAAATACTCTAAATCATGATATCATTTTTTTCATATATGCACTTCTTATTTTTTCTATTTTTTTCAAGTTGATATGGAACTACCGGTTCTCTATTATTTTATTTTTAAATTAACCTATATGTAATCATATTGAACATACTCATTGTATTAATCTAAACCTTAATATTATCATACTAATCTATTTTGCGCATTACTTTTCTATTATCGTAATTTCAGGCTACATTTAAAATTTATCTATTGAATATTTTTATTTTATGGAGGATCTTTACTTGTGTAATTGGCTTCCCAAAACCAACAAAATAAACTTATTAGACATTGACTCTATGAAGATCTAATCATGTCAATCTTTAATTCCTTAGTGGCCTTGCCACTTATTTATTGTTTGCTCCAAAACTATATCTTTTTCGACGTCCTTAAATAAATCTAGAAAAATGCGACACCAATACCGAGTCGAGCACTCGAACCTTGGTGGACAAGTTCTGCATTGACGTATGCTTGTATTATCGTCATCACCATTCTGCCCCTTCTTTTCGTTTTTTCTAAGCCTGACCAAATATTCATTTCTATTATCATTGATAGAAGTTAGGTCCAATTTTCGCACGCAAGATTTTACTTGGCTATACGATAGTTGAGTGTGTTTATATCGATTGATTAGATAAAAATCACAACGTTGATGCTTTCAAGCCACTTGTTGTTGTCGAATTCAAACGGGTTTGAGTGTGAAAAACTATTTGATGATCTTCCATGAGTGCTGAGCGTGGCCATGGTGATAATAGATCCCGGCAACAATTCACTCTCTTTGGATATGGATAATTTTTCTTTCTCGTTGTGCTCACAACCTCGGTGAACGTCCTAAATCTGAGCACCTTTCATTAGTTACATGTGCAAATCAACATGATGTTTTCCGCTCATTGTTCAATTTCTCCGCTTTGTTTTTCCTCTGTCTGCTCCTTTCACTAACTTGTTTACAAAGACCATCAAACAGATTTGAGCGCGGGTAAGCCTTTTGATGATCTTCCACTTGCGTTGGCAAAGACACTGAGTGATGAGTGCGGCAGCGATTCACTCCTTTCGGACCGGAAGAATTGTTCTCTCCTAATGAACTCACAACCATATTGAATGCCCTAAATCCAAGCACCTCTCATCAGGTACACGTGCAGATCGATGTTTTGTCTTCCGATCATTGTTGAACGTTGCCTCCTATACAGAGGAACGTGGTAGAGCACATGGGGCTTCAGGCTGTACCCACTCGTCATACTCTATTCTCATCCTCTAAAAGAAATATCCATGCCTAGTCATTGAGATTCTGCGCTCTATATCAATTTCTTCTGCATCTGTTATCCTCTATATCTCATAGTCTATTCCAACTACCAACACGTGAGCCCACCCATCTCATTTTCTCCGTTTGTTTCACCGACGCCACCACTCTATCTCTCTCAGCCTATCTCCCCCCTTTATCTAGCGGTGGCGAGGGGTGCCAGTCTCCCCAGCCAGCAGCCTTCAGCCCTAAAGGCCTCCGGCTGCGCGCGGAGCGGACGGACCTCGAACTCTGAAGGTGCGCGAGCGGCTCCTGCGGCGGGGCGACGGCGTCGGACGACCTCCCGACGGCGGACGGTCGCGCGGCAACGGCGAGGACTCCTGCTGCGGCCACTGATGGTCGCGCGGTGGCGCTGAAGGGCTCCCGCGACGGCGACGGTGTCAGACGGCCTCCAGATGGCGGATGGTCGTACGGCGAGTCGGCGACGGCGAGGACTCCCGCGGCGGATGTCTGCGCGCCGTCCGCGGAGGGGTGACGGTGGATGGAATAATATATCTCATATTATTTGTTTTTTTCTATTTATTATTCATATTTAGTCTAGATTCATTAGATTAATGTGGATCATTAGATCTTGATAAAATCTGACGGCGTATATTTATCTCTTTTTTTGGATTAATAGAATAATACAGATCGTTAGATCTTTATAAATTCCGATGGTATATATTTTTTTTTCCTTTTTATTAATGAAATAAGAGGGATCGTTAGATCTTCATAAAATCCGACGGCATATATTCTTCTCTTTTTTGGATTAACGTGGGAATTTCTTGGTCCTCTCGGCGAACGTAGTGGCTCCTTTTAACACTATTGTACTAATATAATAGATGTAAAAACACAAGCGCTTTGATCTTAAGCCATGGACGATCCGAAAACAGAGTACAAACCGGGTTTTATTTGTGTGGATGAGTTATGGTGTTTCTTCTTCTAAGTGAATTATTAAGAAAAAACATTAGGGTGACGGGTTGAGAGGCCCAAATTTTGTTCACATTGTCTCAAATTTTCTTTTGTGGAATTTACTTAATTTCCCTTCCATTCTAGTTTGGGACGACTAGTCATCTAGCATCTAACTAAAACTCTCTTTTCCTTAGTTCTAGCCATGTTTTTGCCGATGATATAAAGCGCACTCCTATGGCTGATCACATCTGTAGAATCATATCTAAGATAGTCATTGTTGCCGTTGATCTCAACCGTAAAAAGGCAGACTGAGCAAGCTTGTGATAATGCGGCGGAGGCAGTCAAAGCATGGGTTACGTAAGCTATATGTCAGCTGGTGGTACATGAAGGTTTGGATGGTAAATGGAGTACGTGGAGAGCAGGGGTGTTGAGATCGCCATCATCGATCATATATTTGGATCAATTATTATTTTTTATAAAAAATATAAGACATATGTTTTGTCAAAATGTGATTTTAGTAACTACTATTTTATTTTTAATGAAAAAATAATTAATCATAGTAAATATTTTTTATATTGATCAAATAAGACCAATTTTGATCCCAAGTTATATGTTAATTGAGTACGTTGGTCACTGGCTGATTCTAGCGAAACAAAATATGTCTTTGTATTCTAGCCAAAGGGAAAAACTAACATAATGTATGTGAATATTCTGCAAAACAAAACACAGTGTATGTGAATACGATGTGTGTGATAGCAATGCAAATTGGACATCTCCGAAAATTGCGGGGGATTATGGTATGGAACAAAAGTGCGAGAGGAAAGTCTGCCCTACTCCCCATCCATCTGCGCACAAGTGTGCGCGAAAGCTTTTGTCAGGCCACTAGTTTTTATGGCTGTTTAGTTCTCGATCACATCATCAAACTTCTAAAAATTCTTTATCCAAACTTCACTATTCATCTATCATATCAAATCTCTCTCCTCATGCATGGAGTACTAAACGTGGGTAAATAAAAAAACTAGTTACATAGTTTTGATGTACACAACGAGACGAATCTTTTAAGCCTAGTTAGGTCATGTTAGGACAATGTTTACCACAAACAAACGAAAAGTGCTACAGTATCCGATGCGACTTTTTCACTTCACTTTTTACCTTTTTCTAGAAATTAAACATCCCAACTTTTATGCGAAAGGCGGCGTGCACACAAAGCCCTAGTGCACGCACGGCCGTGCGTGTCACCAACTTCGCGTCGAGCCTATGATGGCCACTGGCGCCCATGATTGACCATGGCTTCCTATATCCGGAATGTTCACATGCCACATTGCGTGTGCACGACACCACTACAACCACTAGAGAACAGAGAGAGGTCTCTTCCCATTGCATCTGCTAGAGAGGGAGAGATGGGTAAATTTTCCGATCCTGATCGAGATGATGGTGTCCTTGGAACGATTAATTGTGAAAAGATCACAGAGGGTTTGTACGCTGGCAGCACGGGGATCAGAGGGAGCCCATGGAAGCCGTTTCTGATATCTCCGCGGACGCAGAGAGGCTGCCGGTGGCCCTGCCTCTGCCGGCCTCTAACCTGAAGTCCTGACCCTATTCGGCCTTGTACCCTCTAATTTATCGCCATTGATGAACACCCCACGTACGCGATGAGACACCTCCCTGACTCCAGCTAATTTGTCGAATCAGAGTACGAGAATCCATCACTCCTACCAGTTGATGCGAATGCGCACTGTGCATTCGCATTCCCAACCGTACCTTTTTTTTCAAAATGATCTGGCATTTTTCATATTTGTAAGTGCCTTTTTATTTCTGCCTTCTTTCTAAAAAAACATTTTGAAAACTAGACCATTTTGCACGTGACATGCTACCCTGCATGTATTGGGGCCCGGGTCGAATTTGCAGGTTCCTACACCTACACGTTCCCAAAATGTCATGGCGGTGGTGCATAAAAGATTAAGAGTTCATTTTCGTATATTGTCTCCTCGTGGTCATGGGCCTACGCCTATTGATAGAAAAATGATTCTAAGATGGTCAAACTATATAAAAAAAACACTCACTTTTTCCCTTCAGCTGTGTGTTTTCAGTGGCCCCTCAAAAAATAACGTTTTTCACCTTTGAAGCAAAGCTAGCGACACGCGTCCTGGCAGAATTGATGATCCCTCCCTGTGCAGAGACTGACAGTGATCAGAGAAATTTAAGGATCAGGTCGCCTCAAATAATTGAGGTATTTAATCAGTGGCATATCCTAGTACTACGGCAGGACTATATGCTGGTCGTTAAATAATCCACATGATTAGATAAAGAAACATGTGCAGTGAAAACTGCAAACCTCACACCTGCATGCTCTCCTTGTTGCCTAATTCTCGTGCTGATCGAATACTCCTAGGCAGCAAGCCAGGCTTGGGACCTTCCTTGGGTTGGAGCCTCGCCATCTGAGACGTCCCAGGTGGGCTGTCGTGTTTGCTCAAAGACACACACTACTGTCACACATAAAAGACTGTGGAGCTGGAACAAGGGGAAACATGTGCAAATACATATATTTGTGTCGGTTTAGGACAGTTTGGTAAAAAGTTGCATTCAAATCGTGTCGGTGAAGCCTGTTCATCACTTGCTTAGCGCCGATGCTGAGGTCATGCGTGCTTCCTCGGCCCCTAAAGTTGAAGGATGCGTCACTCGTTGGTGGCCAAGCAAAACAGTGACATATGGGAAGGCTGCACTGTTTTCGTTGAACACCTCCTGCTGTACCCTCTCCAATAGCAAACATAGCTAATTTAGCCATTTTTAATGTTGCACGGTTTTGAGGTAGGTTTTCATCCTTACTTCCTGTTTTGCTCTCCCTAATTGCTGGCTAAGTGAGAATAAAAGAAGACAATAAACAAAAATAGCATGGTTATGCTATCCTTCGATCATGAATTTGTGCGCGCAGGACTAAAACTACTTTTATAGTATTTGTTATATATGTTATGGAAGTAAGTAAGTTGTAACGAAATCAATCTTTAGCGTTTTTATCAAGAATTTATAATAAGCATGATATTATTACAGAGTATAACCAACAATGAATCCGCTCTCATATAATTCTTGGTGTTTTTCCCGCCACATATTGGATCCCAACTTTGCCCTATGTGATCCGAAATATTCCAACTCCATGTGACCCTAGCTAGCATTGCTCGAGGTTTAAATGAACATATTGGCTCCCACTATAATATGAGTGCTCGACTGCCCCGTATTGTTCATACCAACAATATGAACGTTGGAGATGTTAGAATGCATTGCATTGCAAGGATCGGATAAGATAAAGGTTGTTATGAAAAACTATCATTAGTTTTTTTATCTCTAGTATCACCCGAAATCTAAACTATCATTTACTTATAGAGTGAATTTTACTGTAGGTCCATGAACTTTTCTCGAGATCTCATCTAGGTCCGTAAACTAAAAAAGCAGTCATCTAGGTCCGTAAACTTTTTCCGAGATCTCATCTAGGTCCGTAAACTTTTTCCGAGATCTCATCTAGGTCTGCAAACTAAATAAGCGGTCATCTAGGTCCATGAACTTTTTAAAAGTGGTCATCTAGGTCCATGAACTTTTAAAGAGCGGTTGTCAAGGTCAGGCTTGTCGCCACCGCATTGGACCTAGACGACAGCTCTTTAAAAGTTTATGGACTTAGATGACCACTTACTTATTTAGTTTGCGGACCTAGATAAGACCTCACAAAAATTGATGGACCTAGATGACCGTTTTTTAGTTTGCGGACCTAGATGGGATTTTGGAAAAAGTTCATGGACCTGCAGTGAAATTCACTCTTACTTATATAACCAGTACAGGAGGCTTAATACTCCTCCGTCCCAAACTGTAATCGTTTTATTTTATATAGATGTATATATTTTGGCTTAAATACAGATTATGTTTATGTTTAAATACATAGTAAAAATCTATTAATTTAAAAATATCAAAATGGCCTACAGTTTAGGACCGAGAGAATATAAACCATTCAACTTACAGCATATATATATTTAACTATTTGTTTTCTCATGATTTACTTATTTGATTGTTCACAAGAACGAGGTGGGTACCACCGGTTTGGAGCATGTGTGATGGTCCACGGCACTGTACGTAGAAGTTAATTGCGCCTCTCTACGTATACCAACCAAGCAACCATGTTCTGTCATGTGAAGTGAATTGTCACACCGTTGTACGTATATCAACGAAGTACCGCGCTTGGCGCGCTGCATTGTTTTTGGTTTCAAAACAGAAGAAAATATAGTCATATGGGTATAGTTAACCTACACCTTTTTATACTATCCAGTTTCAGTCAATGACCACTCTTACAAGTCAGCCCTGAATGCCATGCAACTTAAGGACAAATATATGAGATACAGGTCAGCGAAGATATGTTTCGCGAACCAGTAGTCTCATTTTTCTAGTACGGAGTAATTAAAGACTCATTTGAAGTCGTCATATCAATCCTCACGATGAAGTGTAAAGGTGAGCTGAATTCGACTACTTATTAGCTGCAGCATTCCTGTAGTTAATTATCTTCACGGGGCATATTAGAAATTCAGACAAAATCAGAAACATATGCCCAAATGTTCAATAAGGATATCATAAACAACCACTGAACTTATTCTGTTTTCTAAAAAATCACCCACCTTCACTATCGTTTATAGTAAAATCACTCACCTATGCTGTTGTCAAAATTAACCACTTCTGTCGCAACTAAAATAACCATTGAACCTGTAAGAATTTATCTAAACTATGCACATATGCAATTATTAAAAAAATATTCTAAAGTAATCCTCTAAAATTTGCTTTACCCACTTGGTTATGACTAAAAATATAACCTAAAATAACCCTAAATCTACATATAATTTGCCTAAATGTGTCATTATATATATAGAAACCCTTAAAGTATTCCTCTATTTCTAAACTATTTACTTCTACATTGTCAAACATAGAAAAAATAACTCAAACTATAAATGCATAATGTATGTTACCATACGACCCATGTATATACATACATGCAGGAATCGATGAGCAATTTATTTGGATGTTGAACATACAAAGTTGAGATAGATATGAACAAGAGTTTGATTTGCAACTCCGTCGTTTGACAATGGTTTAATTTTAAAGCTATTTTGATGTCAAAAGTGGCTAAAAGTTGATTTGTATTGACATCAAAACAAGTTTAAATTAATGTTATAAGGTATCTTAGATCACATTGAGCGATACAATTTTCTATAAATATTATTTTTATTTGAGATTATATAAAAGAGTTATATTTTCCCAATCACACGTGGATGGACTAATTTCCACCAAACCGTATGGTGAAAAATCCGTATTTTATCAACTTTTTCCGTATATATAGCACGGTAAAAAAATATGTTTGCTAATTCGACTAGTGAAATGTTATACTTTCGCCATTTGTACTGACAAAGTAAAATGCCATATTGTTGCCCTTTGAATAGGGAAAATTATGATATGTTTTGACGATTGGATATTCATTCTACAATTTAGTCAACACTAAGATTATTTTTGTGCTTATTGGATTAAGTGATATCAAGAAAACAAAATACTCACAGATAACCAGTTCTTGTTCTAAAGCGGGGCGCCAGTTACCCATTAGCTGGACTCCTCGATCTCTAGCTACCACTGGACGCATTCCCTTTTCAGTATCATCGATCACTTCCACTAGCTCTGCACTAATATCGTTTGGCTTACATGACTAAAGTATATGCAAGAAGCTATGCGCTATATCAACATACATACACTTGCTAGCTAGCATCAATAACATCTCTTCCTACATATGGCTATATATATTAATCATCTCTTCATTGAGCAAAAAAAAAGGAATGTTGACTAGGACATGCAATCGATGCCTGAGGTCATTCTGAGTGAGGGTTTCATCAGCATTAAATACAGTGTTATGTCAGCTTTTTTGGTGATGTGGCAAAGAATAAATGAAGAGAAAGATGAATTGAGTTTTATGGTGGTGAAATTCTGTGTACACTGTTGTTAAGAGAGTCTGTGTCATGCATGTAGTCTTGGAAACAACAAATAATAAAACTTTGGATTAAAAGAGGGCTATTTCAACTATGAATTAAATGAACTCTTACTTACGTGGTATCTTTAGAAACATAAATATAAAATGGTCATTGAGAATGACCTGATTAAGCACGCTGATGGTGGCCGCTTAAGTTCGCTAGCAGCTAGCAACCCGTGTGTCCCTGACGACAAAGAGGTGCTGTAACACCCAAAATACTCTAATTAAAATTTTTGGCACTTAATTAATTATTTAATGCTTTCACCTATTTTATAAGGGCTAAATAATAATTTTCGAAAATTTAAAATCAAATATAAGTGATAGAAACATTTATTGTTGCATTCATGCTGCTGCATTTATTTTTGGATTGCTTGTGGTTCAAACAAGAATTTAAATTTATTTAAATTCAAATTTGAATCGCTTTGTTTGGAGCTCTAGAAAAGTTGCTAGGCCCATAGTTCGTTTTCACTCCCTGAACTTTTTCTCAAGTCCAACTCTGCCCCCTCTTCTTTTCTCCCGGTTCATTTTTACCCCTCAACTTTCCTCGCGGCCCAGCCCACCTCCTCCTTCCCCTTTTCCCCTCACCCGCAGCCGGCCCAGCCCGCTTCCCCTTCCTCCCCGCTCGGCCCA
>OAMR01000288.1:206069-268745 GCA_900205405.1 Echinochloa crus-galli
CCGCCGCTCGCCGTCGACCTCCTGCCCCGTAGCCCCATCGGCCAATTCCACCCTCGGAGTAGCTCCGCGTGAAGGCAAGGACCACCCCGAGCCCCATTCCGTCCGCCATTGTGCCCCGAATCCGCGCGCCGCCACTCACCGGAGCTCCGCCTCCGCCGGTCGCCACCGCACGCCACACACCTCACCTCCCGGCCGTCGAGAACCCCATGAATGGACTCGTTTTGCTCCCAGCTCCCTCCCTGTCCTCATCCCGTCGCGAACCGAGGTCGCTAGCGCAAGTTCGCGCTACGCCGGCGAGCCCTCCGCCGCGGGAAAACAGCGCCGCCGCCTCCCCTGTCCTCGCCGGCGACCGATTCCCCCCCCGTTTAACCCTGGCCGCCGGATCGGGATCCGACGGTCCCCAGCGCCCCGACGACTCGGTCAAAGTTGACCATACCGGTCAAACAGGGGTTTCTTTCTAAAGAGCCCCTGTGTTTTTCCAGAATTAACCCTCGGTCCTTTTTAATTCAAAACTAATTACAAATAGGTCCTGTTTTATTCGTTTAGGCCCCTGGAAATTTTAAAACTTTGCCAGCAAGCCCCCGAATCTTAGAAACGCTATAACTTTCACGTTTTAGCTCCGATTTGCGTGATTTTCGCGCTCATGTGTTCGTAGCGACGCGTAGAATATTTTTAGCTCCTGTTTTTGTACTGTTTTTACTGTTTGGTGTACTGTTCTAATAGATTTAATTTGTTTGCATGTAATGATTGCTTTGGAATGCGTGCGTGCTGATCGTGTCCAGTCGGTGAGCCCGTAGCGTTGGACTTCGAGTACGTTGAGGACGTGCCGGAGCAGGAGTTTCAGCAGCAGCCTTACTCCGAGGAAGGCAAGTTATAGCACGGACAATCCTTGCTACCTATCTCACATTTAATTCACTGTTCAATTCATATGCATGTGTCTAAATTTGATTACCATTAAGGTTGTACCTAGCATTTATTTTCCTGTCCTTGTATTCCTATGGGTTATTTGCATATGGGTAGTACACTGCTAGGCGCTACAACTTTTATTCGCTTAATTGTTAATCTTGATTAATGGTCCACTTGAATTAAATGTAAAACTTGCTTTTTAGCAACTTGGATCAGGGAAGCTGGGGTTTGTGTGTTTTTCCTGACCCCAGTAACTCTCCCTAAGGACTGGTTCGTAAAAGCGGCAACCTGGGAGCCTGTCGCCGCCGCCGGAACTATAATGGCTCTGGTCTTGGTTGAGTAGCTTGTACGTCTCTAGCTTGGCAGTGGTTACCGTGTGGCCTCCGGCGTTGGTGGAGGTACGGTGCTGGGTGTTCCCCGATTCCACCGAGGGCGGATGTTCCGTCGGCTATGCCCCCGTGAGGCACAGTCCCGTGTGGGAGCAAACGTTCTCCGAACGGGAGCTCTGCACGTTGCGCTTTTATTTTCCTTGTTGGCCTGCGTGCCGCGCGTTGGACGCTATCGACCCCCTCACGGTGGATTCCGTGGGCGTACGTCGATCTCGGTGCCTAAGTTCTCATCACCGTATATTACTCCAGCGGCTACTGACTTGTTAGGGTGTCTTGTGAAAGCCTCGTAGCGTCCCTATGCGGTCACACCTCGGTAGTGTGATTTGTGAGGTTTGATCCACCTCCGCGTGGTTGGGTGCAAAGTTCTTTTGAACTTTTACGCGACTGGTGGGTAAAGGGCGAAACCTCTGCAGAGTGTACGATCTATCATGATAGCCCGGCTCAGGGTCACGAGCGGCCTGGATCCTTTTATGATTAGAAGATGGTATTTATTATTGTTAATTGAAGACATACAATAATTAATGTGGGATTCAACTGGGATTCATCTAAAGTAGTAATTAAGATTAAAATGAACCAATTAAAAGTGCTAATGCAGTTAAGCCAGTGTTAAGCCTTTTTAAGCCTCATCCCCCGTGCTGTACTTGCTAAGTAACTCTGTTACTTACACTTGTTGTTATTATTCAATTTTTGGGCAAAATCCCGGACGGGTAACAGATTGGAGTCAGGCTGATTACGAGGTGGAGTTCCCGGAGGATCTGCCGTACTTCTGAGTTGGCGTTCACCCAGTCAGAGTCCCTGTGGGATTGCGGCTACGTTAGAGAGATGTATTAGACTTCCGCTTCCATGTATTTTATTTCCAAAGCACTCTGATGTACTCGTTACTTTATAATGACATTAATAAAGCATTTGATCTCTGTTTTGCCATATTTGTTTGCTATATGTGTCTGTGGACATCCTGGGCACACGTATGGCCACATTCGGGTTTTTGTGAAAATCCGGGTGTGACAGGTGCTTCCAGAACTATGACCGGAATGGAAGGTAGCTTTCCTCCAGCTAGTAGTTGGGTCGTTGCATGCAGCTGGATGGCACGCACGAAAGCCGCGTCGTGCGCGTACGACGCGCGCATGTGCTCTGCTCTGCCCGCGAGGAGATGGAGGGTGCGGAAAATTAAGGAGCTAGTAGTGGATCGGAGGCACGGCAGATCGACTGGCAGAGGCAGGCGTCAACCAGCAGCGGCCGAGGCGATCTCTCGTGTCGTTGTTCTCAAAGATTGACAGTGAAATATCTCACTTGATCGATTCCTTATGTCTAGCTTGTTCGTTACGGGTGTCGCCATCCTCTGCCACCACCTGCGTGCTGCCATTCTTGACAACTGACAAGAACTGAGGTTATCAGGTTGTTAGGCTGATGACAGCCCAAGGAAAATGAACGAAGACGAGGCCTGCGAATTTTCTGCACGCGAAATCATCCCAGACGAGGCCTGAGAATTGGAGGTGATCATGATCGATTTCAGAGGACGGTTCGTGGGCATCAACAACTCGGGCGGCGATCGATGGAGTGAATCCTCGATCGGTTCGTTGCATTGCTGCTCACGGTTTGATCGGCAATCATCATCTATTCTACCGGCGCAGGTTGCTGTTGCCGCAAGCAATCTAGAAGCCATGCATGCACAGAAATGGCAGCGACCAGTAGCAGGCCGTCCCTAAGGCCCTGTTTAGTTCCCAAATTTGGGGTGCAAATTTGGGTGCAGATGTCTCTTCGTAATCATTGCGTTACTGTAGCATTTTCATTTGTATGTGAAAAAGTTGTCCAAAAATTGATTAATTAGGCTCAAAATGTTGGTCTCGCGGAGTACAACAAAACTGTGCAATTAGTTTTTAATTTTATCTACATTTAGTACTCCATGCATGTTATGACATTTTGATGTGATGGAGAATCTTCTTTTTGATATTTGGGAGTAACTTTTTGAAAACTTTTGGGAACTAAACATGGCCTAACAGGTGCTAGTTGCGCGCACGTACGCTTTGCTGGTGCCAAACTGCCTACCGTCCGTGATCAAATCAAAGATAAGGAGGGGCATGATCTTGGGTGCTGCTGCCCATGCCAAATTCGATCGAGGACGAGGACGGCAGCGCAGTGCGTCCCCTGCCGCTTGCCTGCTTTGTCTTTGGTCACGGCTCACGACAAGGGCCTGAGTTTTTGGTTGTTCGTTGGGGACTTGGGCACGGCTCTTCACGGGGATCCCTCCCTGCCAGTCGACTGCATGCAGGATATCATCAACGAAACATCGTGGCAGGCATGGCGTGGAAGGAACATGAACAAATGCAATTGTCAGGTCAGGTGGTTTTGACTTTTGAGCCTGGCCCAAAGTGATCGAGGTCGAGGAAGAAGGTGTCTGGGGTCACGGGTCGTTGCATGCTTTAGTGGGAGCGTGTATCTGCATGGCCTTAATGCCTTATACATGCAAGTACGACATGCAATGCATGTGCAAGGAGTTGTTGCCTTGTTGGTTGTGCCACTGCCACTGGTGCGTCTCATCTCTCTTTTCTGCGCCACACACCTGCCTGCTTTCGTGGTACGTTAGGCGGCAAGCACCCGACATATCTTTGGTGCACAACTTGCGCTGCATTCAGCTGTGGGATGGCACGTTAAGCATGGGCCGAACGCTGCTGTGTGCCGTATGTACGTCCTGCTCGAGGTCGGTCTATATATGGACAGGAGCAGAGTGGTCTAGGTGCGTCCAAAGCCATCACACGGTCAGGCCTAGATATGACTGACACAGGGGGGTGGCGACAACCAAGTGAATCCCCCCACCGGTATGTAGCTAGGGAATCTTAATCGAGCGGATTAGTTTATAGTCATGATCAACATTTAGCTTGGCTCACAGGTCACAGACGACGAAATAGTTCCGGAGCTGCAATATGTTTTTCGTGAAAGAATCGGTAGGGAAACAAGTATTAAGATATCGAGATTAATAAAGTCACCACGAATATTTTGACGTCAACAGGAACATCACCTATCATTGATATATAATAGCGCTGATTAAACTTCAACATTAATGTGGAGTCGAGAACTTAGATTATGAAGGGCAAGTTGCACCACGAGAAAATGGCAATACATGGTAGGCAAGTGTGTTCAAACGGGCGGAGCAGAGCTGAGAAAAATTATTACGCCATATCGGTGCACGCCATTGTGCTTGATGCGAACTGCGAACAAGCCTGCAAGCCACTTGGTTAGCTGATGTCTTAGTAGCAGTGTAGCACCGACTTCCTCTAGTCCTCTGGAGGTCTTGAGATTCGATCTCCCATGAGGACAAATTTTCCAGGATTTATTCCTAGACTTGATGGCCTTCACACGTGCTGAAAACTGGTGTCCGAGATTGTTTCTTCAAGGCTTACGTGTGAGTGTGAGTATAACGTGTAGGTCTTAGTTTACGCATACTCCCTCCATCCTAAAAAAGAACACACTCTAAGATTCAAAATTTATCTCGAAAAACAAGTCATTTTACTGTATTTAGTATTTACATGTGCATGTAATAACCAATTAGTGTCAAATACGGCTAATAATTAGAGGCAATCAAGATCTTTTTACTTTCGTTTTAATCTGTTCTAGAATTTCTAGAGCGTCTTCTTTCTTGGGACGGGGGAGTAGAGGATATGCGTGATGTGTGAGTGTGTATGGTGTGCGTCTACGCGTAAGTTTAGATATTATAACTTGTACTTTATATATGCAAGGCCATCTTCTAATATCTAAAAAGAATTGTGCTTGATGCAAACCGGGAGACGTAATGACGTATGGTTGCGGTGAGCTGTGCTAGGCCAGATGGTTACGTGGGCTTGCGGGCTGGATGAGGCAGGCTACTGTTTAAGGCCTAAGACTAAGGCCGTGGCTCATCCACCTCTGTCCAAAGCTCTCGTGGGCCGTGGCCTTCTTGCGCAGCGAAATGACATCCGCCCGCGTACAAAACTCATTTCGGTGCAAGTTTACTCCTGATCTCCTCACCATGAGTCCATCCGCCGCCTTCTCCCGCGCCGCCGGCCGCCGGAATTGAAGCGGCAACAACACGCCATTATTCCGACGAATCAATCCGTAAGTTTCATCCAATCCTCCCTTCCTTGTTCGATCTCATTCCCCTACAGTCCAACACTGCCTCGAGATTTTATCGCAAACACTACTCTGACGCAAGGAAGCTGTCAACGTGCAGCGCAGGCCAGATGCTCGACGGAACGCCCACGAAGAAGCACAGGCTATGCTCCGCCGGGGGTACGTCTCGCGGCGGCGACGAGGCCGCGGCCTCTGGCCCGGTGGACCGCCTCAGCGCGCTCCCGGACGCGATGCTGCACCACGTCATGTCGTTCCTGCGGGCGTGGGAGGTGACGCGCACCTGCGTGCTCTCGCGCCGCTGGCTCCGCCTCTGGGCCACCGCGCCCTGCGTCGAACTCCGCGTCTGGCGCCTCGTCCGCCACCGCGCGCCCCCCAGTGGGTTCAACAGGTTCGTATACCGCTACTTGCTCGAGCGGGAGGCGTCCGGGCCCGTGGACACGCTCCGGTTGCTCTCGAGCCCCGGCTGTGGGGAAGACAACCGGCTGGTCTGGAGCCCCTGCAGTGAAGACGAGCGGGAGGATTACTCCAATGATGATGTGGATGTGTGGATCCATGCTGCCATCAAGCGCCGAGCTCGGGTCATCCACCTTACCAGCCATCCATTGGACGATGCCTTCTGTGACTTGGAGCGTGTCAACGTCATCTCTTGCCACCTCCAACACCTGAAGCTGTCGGGTTGCTGGTTGAGGGAGAAGAAGCAAAGGCAGATCTGTTCTCAGTGCCCTTCTTTGCCAAGTCCTTGAACTCAAGAACTGCCTTCTCGACGGCCCTGAAATATTATCTGCATCCCTCAAGAGCTTGGCCATCATCGATTGCAGGATGAGAATGGACCTCACCATTGCTGCTCCGAACCTGGTATCTCTGCACTGTGTCACACCGCACCACCGAGCTCCCTTGTTTGAGAATATGGGTTCACTGACCACCGCCACTATCGTGCTTGATGACTCATTCTTGCATGTTGGTTATGAATACGAGTATAAAGACACTGACCGGAGTGCACTTGAAGAAGACAGCGACAGCAACAGTGACACCAACAGTGACTGTTCACTTAGAGATGATCCTGACTATTGTAGTGATGCCTGTAGCGATGCAAGTACCTGTGAATATAATGAGATTCCAACCGATTATATAGATAAACAGTGTGGCAGACATGGTGAAGATCAGAATCACTGCAAACATTGTAACTGTTTCGATCACGGGCCATATTGGAGCAACCGTAGACATCGGGAAAGATTTAATGCTGGTACAGTTTTAGGTGGCCATAATGTTCTTCGTAGCATATCTAATGCTACAAGCTTGGAGCTATTGGCCAATGCTGGGGAGGTATAGTACTGATATCTGTCTCCAACTATATTTGATACTTTCCTAATTTCCCCCCTTAAATAGATTTATTTATTATTTTCAATTTTTTCATGACAAATAATAAGAATGTTTTAAACTTTACCAAATCGTCTTTCCCCCCTTTCATGTATAATTTAATAAAGAACATGTGGTATTATAATGCACTCTAGTATCAATAGCCTCACAACTGACTTGAGTGGGGAAGGAATTCAGATGAGAATAGTTCTAGTTATTTATTTTCTTCTGCTATCAGGTTTTGCAAAGTGAACTGATTGAATACTAAATTTGCAGGCTATTGAGATCATTACTTGCCATTTATTTGAGTAAATTGTATGGAAATGATACTGTCAAAGCTACCAAAGAACTAAAAATACTTACATTGGATTTCACTAACCAACATTATATATGATTAAAGTTTCTAAGGAGGTTTAACCCCATCACAGTGTAAAGATACGATATCGTACAAGGATTTACCATTGTTAGTTTGTTACTTACCTAACAAGCGGCACAGTTGCTGAGCAGGCAGGCGTATTTTCTGGTTCAGTTAATCACTGATCGGATATGACAGTTCATTACTTGAAATTGTGGGGACTGCTCATTTCTTTGAATCAGAGTCTTGAGTAGCCCAAGTGAGGGACAGACATGAAGTTAAGAAAGGGCCCACACACAAGTAGTAGGCTCACTCAGTAGAGGCCCTTGTGTGTGCATTTTGTGTGTATGACTTGTGGAGGCAAGTTATCATGCGGCCTGAAGCGACGCTGGATTCAGTTCCTCTAAGAAATTTCTATACTTGTGTGGTTTGTGAAACTAAAACAAAAGGGTGCCATTCTTTGATTTTCTTTCTACTACAATTGGACCTTTGTGCAGCTAATTTCATTTTTGTTTAATATGCGGCTAGGTTCATATTTTGTATCATTGTAATGGACCACTGGTGTATAGTCCATGCAGAAATGGTGGTGATTTTGTTATTGCAATAGTTTGCGCATTACCATAATCCATATATTTTCCTTCTGCATATTCTTTCACCAGATTACTTTAGAAAATGTTACCATTGTTATACACTGAACATGTCTGCTTGAATGTTCCATATGAAGGTGATTCTGAACAGGGAACTGAAAACATGTCCAAATTTTTGCAATCTGAAGACATTATCCCTTGGTGAATGGTGTATAGCTGCTGATTTCGATCCATTAGTTTCCTTCCTACAGCATTCCCCTAATCTGGAGAGGATTTGTATTGAACTTAAATTGGTATGTATATCTAGATATCTGTTAGCAACTGTTTGAAGCGGTTTTGTTTCTATGTTTGGAAATACAAATTGAGCACATGTTCCATTAACAAGTTTGTTGTTCCATGAGAAGGGCGACAACCGCAAAAAGGCAATGGAAGACAGTACCGGACCAGAGGAAAGATCATTTGGCTGCAGACACCTTAAAATCGTGAAGATCAAATGCTCAAAGGATGACACCAGGGTCCACTCGTTGGCACGATTGTTCATGAACAATGGTGTACCCATTGAGAATATACATGTCCGTCAGCATAGCATCTGTGAGTCCATACACTTGCTTCGCATCTCTTGTTTGCTATGCATTTGCAATGTCAGTCCTGTTTTTACTATTTTAATTTCATGGCAAGACAAAGTGTTTAGATGTTTTACTCCTTGTGGACTCATTGTGCACGTTGTGACATCCATGAACTCATGGTTTTCTACCATTTCATCAGGCCATCCGATCTATCCTCGATAGCATGAAGCTGAGGGAGGCTTCCGCGTAAGAACTGGAGTTGTGGCAACATAGCTTTCACTTTCATGTAATATATGATGGCTGGGTTCTGAGCGTTAAGGAACTATTTTTCTTTAACAAAAAGATAATTGTGACACGCTGATCGGTGTCATCGTTCATGCCATCACTCCAAAAGAACAGTTACGGTGTGTGTTTTTTTGGTTCCTTGGGAGTAAGCTATCTGGGTAGCAGAGCCGTCTTCTCCACCGGAATGATTATGCGAGAGAACAAACGAGTTCTGGTAGTTATGGTTTATTTCGAGTCTTTTTCTTAAAAAAAAAGAGACACGGACAGTTAATTGTCTTATTTGGAATCTATACTAAGGAAAACACCCTTTGACCAAAAAACAAGCATTGAAAAAGGAAATCATATAGAGAACAAACTAGATCGCGAAATTGAGGCGCCAAGCATTAGCATTTTTCCGTAAAATGGAGCAAACATTTTGCCTGAAAGGTTTTAAAAAAGGCCCGTGATTTCCACGTCATTGCACAAGGCAGATTTTGGCCCACCCATTAGGGCGGTTATTACTCGAGGATTGATTTCCTCCCAAAGTCATCCCGCCGCCTTCGCGTGTGCCGGCGTCGCATCGAGAACCCGAGATTGCCTCTGCAAGGCTTCCCCATCATTCCGAGTTCCGACGAATCTGTAAGTCTGATCCCTTTCTCCTCACCCACTCGATCTCAATACCCCTGAAATGCAGTTTTGTTGAGATACATTCCTGCAAAATCTTGATGGAAGAAGAATGGCGCCGTGCAGTGCAGGCAGCATGTTCGACGAAATGCCCGGCAAGAAACCCAAGATGTGCCCCGGGGAGCCGTCCGGCGGCGGCGGCGCGTCCATGGTTCCGGCGGATCGCCTCAGCACCCTCCCGGACGAGCTGCTGCACCATGTCATGTCGTTCCTTCGGGCGTGGGAGGTGGCGCGCACCTGCGTGCTCTCGCGCCGCTGGCGCCACCTCTGGGCCTCCGCTCCCTGCGTCGACCTCCGCGTCGGGTGCCTCGGCAACCACCGCGCGCCCCCCGAGGGGTTCGCCAGTTTCGTGTACTGCTTCTTCCTCGGGCGGGTCCTGATGCTGACCGGCTCCTCTTTGAGTGACAGGATACTAAGACAGCTCTCTTCTCAGTGCCCTTCTTTTGAAGTCCTGGATCTCAACAACTGCTATCTGAGTGGCCGTGAGATATCATCTGTCTCTCTCAGGAGCTTAACCATTGTCAAATGCAGTATTATGAAGGACCTCACCATTGCTGCTCCAAACCTTCTGTCACTGATTTGTGTCAAGCCGTACCACCGAGCTCCCTTGTTCCTGAATATGGGATCAATTGCCATGGCCACTATTGTGCTTGATGACTCTTTCTTGCATGATGAAGGCAGTAGCAGTGACTCTTCACCCTGTAGTGATTCCTGTAGCGATGCAAGTACTTGTGAATACTGTGAGATCCTAACTGATAGTGAGGATGAACAGTGTGGTGACCATGATCAGGGCCAAGATCACTGCAAACATTGCAAATGCAATCACGGCCCATATTGGATCCGCCGTGGTTTTGGTCGTCAGAAAAGATTTGATGATGACAAAATTTTAGGCGGCCATAATGTTGTTCACAGCCTATCAAATGCTACAAGTTTGGAGCTATTAGCTGATGCTGGGGAGGTATAGCTTTGAATCTTGCTGTCATCTCTCCCCCACTATATATGTTATCTGATACTTAAAACCCTCTAGTATGTTGGTTATTTTTGCACTCTAGTATCAACACATTGAGTTGAGTAAAAACGAACCAAAATCAGTAGAATAGTTCTAGTTTCTTTTACTGGTATCAAGTATTGCACAGTAAACTGTCTGATGCATTGTTTCCCACTCTTTGAGTAAATTCTGCAAAGCTTAGATTTACTATCAAAGCTACCACAGTAATATAACATGTATATTAAGTTTCGTATAACCAAACATTCAAGGGCTAACAGTCTTTAGGATCTTCAACCCTGTCTCACTTGAGACCCTGTGGGGACATGTTATCAGGCACCTGATGTGTGGAATGGTTTAGCTCCTTAACAAAACTTCAAACTAAAACTGAAGATGGGCCCCCTGTGTAGGGTACCGCATCTTTTGAGTGCATCAAACCATTGCTGCATTGTACATGCTAAAGGGTTGGTAAAGAAATACTTCAGTTGTGCGGTTACCTTTTTCGAATTGCAATAGTTTGGTTATTACCATATATTGTCATAGCATATACCTGTTTTACATATCATTAGACCAGAAGGAAGATAACTTTGCATACTCCTTTTTCCTGTTTACTTCCCCAAAAATGCTGTTCATTGGTGTGCTGTCATTGTTCTTCTCTATGCACTGACAAATTCACTCGTTTGTTCCATATGAAGGTGATTCTAAACAGGGAACTAAAAACATGCCCGGTTTTTAGCAATCTGAAGACATTGTCCCTTGGTGAATGGTGTATGACTGCTGATTTTGATATATTAGTTTCCTTCCTACAGCATTCCCCTAATCTGGAGAGGCTTTTTCTTGAACTTAAAATGGTATGTATGCGTAGCCATCTGGTGAATATTTCTTGATTTGGTTTTATTTTTATGTTATATTAATAATGTTATTGTTCTGGGAAAAGTATGACGACGCCGAAGACGTAATGGAAGACAAGCTAGTGGGAAGATCATTTGCTTGCAAACACCTTAAAATGGTGAAGATCAAATGTTGGGAGTATGAAATAAGAGTCCATTTGTTGGCAGAGTTGTTCACGGCCAATGGCATGTCCATTGAGAAAATATACGTCCGTCGGCAGAGCACCTGTGAGTCATATATTCTCTTCATACTCTTACCTGTTATAGGCATTTCCAGTGCCAGCCGATCCTACTGTTACTATTTTTTGGGGGATAGAAACTACTATTTTGATTATGTGGCAATGCTGTTCTGTTTACTTGAAGTTCTTTTTTATGCGTAATTGGGGTCGATGAACTCATACGATTTCTAACATTTACACCAGGCCACTACATCGAACCAGTGTAGCATGAAGCTAGAGAGAGGTTACCGTGCTGGTGCCGGAAATGCTGTTTTGGTCACCTACCTTCATATCATGTAAGATTTGATGATCGCGTTCATCTTTGTAGGCATGGACAAGAAACTATGGTTTTTGCGCCACACTGACCTTGCCGACGATATACCAGCAGATCTGGTATGGATGGCCGTACTTCTTTGACGGAATGATTTATGTAAGAAACAAACGAATATGGTAGTGGATGAAGGTCCTACTTCATGGTGGTTGCAGACTTGCAGCGGCCTTTTGTGCTGTTAAACCGTATATGCTTGGTTCCGATATAACAGTCTACTGCTCTAAGTAGGATAAAATACTGGAAAGTTGGACCTCCAAACTTTCTAATTTCGTTGTTTGGGAAATGAAATTCGGGATATCCTGTTCTGAGAAAAAAAAAGTTTTCGTCCGATGAAGTCATGCGGAGGACTTGGGACATCGCATTAGTCACCAGAACTATGGGCACGGCTGGTATCCTTCTCGACCTTGCTAATGTTAAACATCAGTGGTCATGGAAACTATGGGGACCAGAGTGACGGAGTGCAAGAAGGTTGGTGAGACCGAGCGAAAAATTGGTGTGTGCTTGCGTTGGGAGATGCGGTGGTTTCAGTAGCCTTTTGCCGGTGCCAACGTTTCCATATGCCCGCGTTTGAATGTTCAGCCATCTCGCACAAATCAGCTTTTACTAATAGGCGGACCTGCCGACGAGCCCTGTCCACCGGTCACCAACGCCTCGTTCTGGGTCGCGTACGTATATGTTTCGATCATCAATATTTTGGTTAAATAAACAGGTGATTGAACCGGGCAGAAACATATATGTAATTAACAGTGATCAGTTATACAAAGATGCGCCGTATAAAACAAGATCGGGAGGAAAAATCTCTATCTCTACTTAGTTAATTATAAAGTAAGGATTGCTTCCGCGGTACCTAGGAAATGATTGTTTCTACGGTACGTCATAATTTTATAGAAACACCTCTAATCTCTCTAGAAATCAACCCACTTTTTTTTTAAGTATATAGGTCACACCGCCTCCGCTCCGGCTGCTTCTCCGTCTCTATCTCCCACGTCCGCGCATGAATCGGGCTCGATTGGAACTCTAACCGAAGGTTTGAATAGAAAAAAAAGATGGCATTATTTGTAACACGATCAAACTATATTAGATTAAATCAAAGGCAATGAACACCCATAAATGCTAAGCCATCAAGGCTGCTGCAGGGCCGTTCCATCATCGGATAATCTGACGCATGCGGCCACGCCTGAAAAGGGCGCTCAGAGTGTCGTCAATGGCAGCAGCAGCACCACAAACATGCACAAAGGAGAAGGGGCTCGCCGTGGATGGATGTGGAAGGCATTGCTGATCGTTGAAGAGGAGCGTGGCGGCGAGCTACGTCCTCGTCTTGAGTTGCGCACATGGTCATGTGAATCGGCAAGCGCCCTCGATGTCCTCCTTGCCCATACACGCCCTTGCCCATGCATGGCACTGGATGAACAGCTTGGTGCGCAGGAGAGAGTTGACCCCATGGCTCCAGCAAATCTCACCGCGGGGAAGACAAAATGGGATGGTAGTGATTAGTGAAGTCTCCGATGGTCCGACTCAACACCTCCTCCATGTTTCCGGCGAGCCATCACTTCGAGACCTTCACGCTCGCATCCGTATCATCAAAGATGACCAAGACGCGACGCGACACCTTCTGCTCGGTGACCCATCAGCGCCGCATCATCTACCGCCGTCTTTATCCGCTTCGGCAGCCACATTGCCTGACCTTGCCTCCACGGCTGCATGAGCCACCGCACAACAGCTAGCGGCACTATCTTTCGGACCCACCCGCCTCCTTCAATCCTTGTTAATCGGCGTAGTTTATGCTCCGTAGGCTGAGCAGAGCTTGGTAACGTGCGGCTTGCAGGAAAGGGGATGGGGGAAAATGAAGTGGAGGAGGGTGCAAGGAGGAGCTCGATATGTAGGGAGCTGCTCTTGCAGGGTGGTGCGGCAACGGGGACATAGTGGTACGAGTCGGGGACAATATACTCTCATTTGTCATTTGAGTATTTGACAACTCTCTTTCTCTGATTAACCAATATTAGGTGTCTTTTATTTCTGCCCCAAAAAAATCTAGGGGACAAAAAATAAATGGCATGAGATGAAATTGATACGCAAATGAACATGACCCGTGTAATTAATTATGTCTTTTGAGTTGAACTCTAAATGTCAAAAACTCTAAAGAAAAATGGTGTCCTGTTCATCAACCTCTTCTCCTCGCACGTACCTCCTTCGCCATCTCATGTCGCTCGTATGCCTCTCGTCATCTCACGTCGTTTGCATGCCCATCGTCGACCTAATTCCACGACGTAAATAACTCGCTCACAGAGTTCGTATCACTTGTAGCAACGCACGAGCATATTTGCTAGTAAAAGCAAAGAGGGAAATACAGCGAACCTGGCAAAAAGAAACAATCAAGGTGCGCAGGCCATGATCAGGTGCGCCCGGAACGGCCTAACTACAGCAAACTTCTCTGAATCTCGGCACACAATAAAGCTTTACCCGGTTCTCTGGACCCACATTGTTTCGACAAACCAAATAACTGAATAGGCACAACCAGCAAACATTCGCGTGCAAATGACCACCAGAGGATGTTGAAGAACCAACAGGATTGGTGTCAGTATCTCACTAATCACACCGAGTTTTTTTTATACTCCCTCCAGTTTGGTAAAGAAAGTTGTTTTGGACAAGGTTTGAGTCAAACATTGGAAATATAAATCATGAATAACATTTAAGTCGTTGAGTTTGGAAATGTAAAATTTATATAAATAGATTGGTCTTAAAAAGTACTTTCATAAAAGTATAAATATGTAGTTTTTCAAGAAATATTTTTATAAAAAAGAGAAGTCAAAGTTGTGCTTTGGTGACCGTGTCGCTGTCCTAAACGACTTCTTTTACCAAACCGGAGGGAGTACTTAATCACACCGAGTTTATTGAGCTCAGGGGAATGTGGGTTTGATCCAATTAAACATGGTATATGATGCCAGACATCACAAGAATAAATGCATTGATACAAAATGCTGAATAAACAGATGTCTGGTACAGTACATTTGGCCAGTAGTGAAGCATCTAGTCTAGGAACGAAACAAAAATTGATTTCATGAGAAATCAACAGCAGAACTATACACAGACTGACATACATTCTCGATACTAAGCTCACCATATGGAACTTCAGCAGCTTCTCTCTTCCAGTAGGGTTACAACAAAATAGCCAGCGCCACCTTTGAAAGATGGAAGCTCGATGGTTGTTCAAACAAGGTGACTAAATAGAGGAAATGAAAGAATGGTAATTCTTGCTTTTGGAATTCAGATAATGCTCATGCCGCTGGTTTGCTTTTTCTCCTCCTATAAATCCGTTTAGGGGAACGAGCTACAGAACCAGCACTGTTGGTATTTTGAACAGGATCGTTCACAGGTTGCTCTTCCAAAGGTTGACTGGTATTTGGTGATGCACCTGTTTCCAGAATGACTTCTGTATTCTCAGACCCACTTGTACTAATCTCCCTCCGCAAACGTAATATCTCACCTTTTGCTGTGGCCAATTCTTCTTCAAGCTTTTTAGACCTCGTTTCAAAACTCTCCCTCTCGGTCCCAAGCCTTTTGATAGTATTCTGAGCATCTTCCATATTTTCTTGAGCTTCAATTGTACTCTTCTTTTGTTCCTCAAGAGCCTTCAATAACACCTCTTTCTCTTCTTTAATAGCAGAAACCTTAGAATTGGTGGTTTCAAGCTGCTTAGACAAGGACAGTGTACTATGATTCACCTCATTCAGTGATCTAGTGGCCTCATCCAAGTCAACTTGAAGGGCTTTTCTTGCTTCAGACTCTATCGCAGATTGTTTCACCAAAGCCTCAAGTTCCCTGTGTAGAGTAGCATTGATTTTACGTTCTTTAACTAGCTCATTCGTCGTGGACTCTAGCTTCTTATATGTATCCAGCAGTTCTTTATTAAGTCCACCATGTGCTTCTGAAACAGAAACTAATTGGTTAGAGATGACCTCAAGTTCACCTTGAGACCTTTTAAGTGCCTCCCTGACAGATACTAGTTCATCTGAAAGGGTTGCAGAAACTGACTCTGCCTCTTCTAGTTTGTTAGCTAGAGCCTGTCTCACTTCACTGGTCTCGTCTGTTAATTTTGAAATCTGGGTCATCAAGTCCTGATTTGATCTCTTTAATTCATCAAGCTCTTCAGAGAGTTTAAACACTTCACTTTTGGAATCTCTTAGTGCCTCTTCAGTGGAATGGACAAGGTCTGACAAACTTTTCCTTGCAACAACTTCATTATCTAGCATTGTTCTGGTGGAGTCCAATTCATTGTTCAACTCGGCTATTCTAGTTCTGTCTTTACCAGTGTCACTCAGTACAGCAGAAAGTTTTTCTTCAAGCTGATTGAGCTTATCATCTTTCTCAGATAATAATTCAGAATCGTGTGATGCCCTCTCTTCAGAAGCAGTTTTCAGGTCCATATACTTACTTGTTAGTGCGCTTATTTCTTCTTCTGCTTCACCCTTTTCAGTGCATATTGTTTGAACTTTCTCATTCAATGAGTCGATCAATGATGCCTTTGATTTAAGATCATCTTTATCTGTAAGAATATCTTTCTCCAGTTGCTTTATGTGAGAATTTGCCTGTTCTAGGTTCTCTTTGGCTTGATTGTAGATCACACTCAGATTCTGGTAGTCCTTTTCCTTGGCGGAAAGAGATGAGCTGAGCTCCCTAATTTGTTCCTCCTTACCATTTACCTCTTGGCCAAGCAGATTTATCTTGTCACGTAAAATGTCAAGCATTTCCATCTTTTCATTCAATTTGCCTTCAGACACATGTTTGTCTTCCTCTGCTTCTGCAATAGTCCTCTTAAGTCGATCTATTTCAAGGTTAAGCTGCTCTACTAGCTCCTTCTCCCTCTGAACTTCCTCAGTTAAAGACGATACAGTTCTTTTAGATGAAGCCAACTGATCTTGGAGCAAGGCTTCCTCCTCCTGGAACTTTCTAGCCTGTTTCTTCAGTTTTGCTTGTTCATCCAATATTCTTTTCTCATAGTTTTCCCTAAGCATAGACATTGTTGCCTCATTTTCAACCAATTTAGTCTCCATCTGGGTGACATCATATTAGATTTGTAAGATGGGAATCTTATTTCAGGGAATTCAATTTTAGAAGATATAATAAATTCTAAGATAATTTTTGACAAACAATCTCATCACAGTGAAGTCCCTTTTAGTATTCCACAGCAGTTCATGGTAACTTTGTACCATGACCATTGAAACTGATGTTCCATACTAAAATTCATAATGACTTATCATATAAGCTTCTTTCTCGTGTTATCATGCTACATAAGAATGAAGGTGCATAAAGAAAGTATGCATCCAAAAACATCTCTATTAAGGAAGTATGAGCCTGGTATTAAAGTCTTGATCAGATTATCCCATATCATACAACACGAGCTGCTTGTTTTCTTCATCTCAATCAAATGTGCAACCACTTTAACACAAGATTCTTAGGAAAAGAATTCAGACAAGTTGATTGACTAAGAATCTGATGGCATGTCTAACAAATTGAATCCGGAATTCAGATCTGTCCAAAGAACATGGTAAATTGAATAAATGATTGAACAGTGGACCCAGCTTTGCGGTTAGAGAAATTACTGGCTTGCAGCTCTTAATTAATCCTTCGATACAATAGGATACGAGACAAGGTAACCTCATGGCATTCATTTTTCATTTACATGCATACAAGTTGAGGATGAAAATCAGTACTAGATTCAATGCGTACTAGTTTCTTTGGTTTTTTTTTAGAATATGAAATATAACGCGAAAATTCTGAAGCAATAAGCAATTGTAAAAATATAATTTTACAAATACAGATTACTGACAACAGATGGCTTACAGATGCGATGGTCAACTGCAAGGTCTTCTTTTCCTGTTGAGAAGTACCAAGAAGTCCAGCGAGAACACCTGAAGCAATAACTGCAATTGCATTCAGGAGACCTGCAAGCGGATTTTTTGCAGGCGATACTTTCACAATAGATTGAGGCAGTTCTTCCCGAGACTCCTCATGCTGAGATCCATCAGCCTTTCGAATATCTGTTCTATCTGAAAGAGAAAAAAAACGCCAACTATTAGAGTTTGCCAACACATAATTAGGTAATGGATGATACACAGTGGGGTTGTTCTGTGTGTGTGTGGAATGGGGTTACGGGTTGGGTGGGTATGCGTTGAGCACACAGACACTCAATCTGAAGTGCGAATGCTTCTGGAATGACCAAATTCATGCTAATAATCTAGCATTTAAACGCTCCCGGTATCTCGTATAAACGGTACGACAGCAGCAGAGGAGATACAACAGCTATGGATACTAATGGGATCTTTTGCAAGACAATGAAAACATGTATTCACATCACGATATGTCCGAAACAAGACCACAGTAGCACATTCATAAGCGCCATTATCGATTCCAAACATTTACCAAATAATTGAAGTAGAACTTAATGAGGCTGTTCTTCTGAATCTTTACTCTTGCACTGGCCCCATAAAAGCGTCGTAGCAGCAAGCGATCCAATTAGCAAAAATTGTGCGCACCATGATTCATGAAACCTAAGTCATTGTTATGGCATGTGCACACATGCTTCAAAATTTCAAGTCTCAACTTTATTAAATTGCATTTTTCTCAATTAGTATTTCACAAAGAAATTAATAGAAATGTATATTGCTGAAATAAATAGTGTATTCTAGGCACAACAATATATTGATTTATTTCAGAAAATCACCATCATTGTAAACCCAAAATCCACGAGCCCAAAGATGGAGATTGTGTTCCACACATAGTACAAGTTGTTTTTCTGGAAGCAATCTTAAGCCCTATTGCCCTCAATGGACAAAAGTACAGCTGACCTCAATCTTACAATAATGTTATGGGCATAATGCATCTGAGCCAGCCAGCCGCCATAGGTAGGGCCAGCCCAGGAGGCTCAACACATGGCCCAGATGGCCTCCCAACATGGTACTGTTGTAGGAGGGGTAGCAACTTGCTCTTCATTGATGTGGGCCCAGGTCAGTTTTGATTTTGTTTTGCAAGTTTGAGTCAGATTTGGAAGTTAGAGATCGGAAGTTGAGTCAGATGGGACTGCATCAATAAGGCACCATCTATTAGATTGCCTGGGAGTCTTTTTCCTATGAATATAAAAGGAGACATAATAAATTCAACCTCTTCTTTTTTTCTACGGCTTCTAAAAAGCTCTCACTGTGCTGCCACCTCCATGGATGCCGGCCAAAACCTTCTCCCTCCCCAATAGAACAGCAGTGACAGATAAAGAGTCTACAACATGTGTCTTGCAACTACTAAGACAAAGAGAGATATGGTAGCATCCTCCCAAAAAAGAAACTATCTATTTTTTGGTTTAGTGGACTAGAAAATATAAAAGTGTTTCTTAGGCATGATAACTGTTCTAATCCGGACGACTATCATATACTACAAAAAGGAAAGTTCCATAATCAAAATAGTTAGTTATATCCTAAGACAGAAAATCTCGTCATCGTGTTCTCTCCTCTCTCACAATGCCCTCTCCAGTCCTCTAGCTTCGACCATGTTTCATGTGCCAAAGAAACACTTTTGCTGGTAGACATGTGCTTCCTCTCCAAATCATGTGGAACCAAGTGGGAGCAAGAGTTTCCAACACCATATGCATAGCCACTATTAGTATGTCAAGGTCCTGATAAGGATCACAGACAGACAGAATCTAGCAAACAACAAAGAAGTAATCTACAAATACCCAATGCAAGATAAATTTATTGCCTAGGTAACCAGACCATGGTTAAAACTTTCAAATATATCAAGACCAAGGGAGTACAAAAATCCTTTAATTGTGTACCTTTAGGTCACATTATATAAAAGAAAATAACTAGCTACACATACCGTGGTAAAAAAAATGCAAATAATTTGAACCGGCAGAGTAGAAAATAATTAAGCAAGCACATATGCAATACAGTATCTAGCACCCAAGTTACCACGATAGTTGTGCTAGCATTCTTTTTAGATCCCAACTATCAATGACCTAGATGAGAGCAGTATGAGAATTAAAAGGGCTCAAAAATTGCCAAGATCAATGATCGACAATGAATGCCCTCTACATGACAAAAGGGAAACACCGCAAATCGATCTCAATGACAATAGGGAACTAGAGTATACAAAAAAGCTCTCTTCCTTGTCCTTTTCTTTTTTTGCGGAAAGGAAGAAAGCATTTTGACTAGGTGCTATCTAATGAGCTAGTGGATTTTGAGTAGGAGTTTATGTTAGAGGCTGGCTCAAGGAAGCAAGGCAGTTGGTAATGCCCTCCCAGTCCTGAAGAAAGCAGGGATGAAGGAGCTTCTGGCGAGCTTGGAGCTCAACCACGTCGACAGGAATTTGAACCAGCAATCAAGCAGCATGAGGTCCAAAGAGATTACGGAGACTACTATTTTACCCCATGGGTTTTTATACCTAAGATTGTTCAGCATGGTATCTTGTCAAATAGGAAAAATCAAATAGAGTTTGATTTAAGCAGAAGCATCGCAGTTATGCAGGCAGCTTAGCAGGTTCGTTACTGAAGAAACAAAAAGGTATGAACCACGAAATCCCATAGATTTGAAACTAAAAATTGGACATATCATATCATCCTCACAAAAAGGGGGGCGAAACGACGATTACTACTACTAACAAGTGACGACATCAACCGTCGAGCGCTGCGCCCTGACCGCCGCCGCCGCCGCGGCGTCACGGAGGCGGAGGAGCGGGAGCACCGAGACGCCGACCAGGAGCACGGCCCTCCTCCGCGTGGCGTCGTCCGCCGCCACCGATGGGGAGCGGGCGGCGTTGGACGCCGAGGCGACGACAGCGGTGGGCGCCCGGCCCGCGCCGCAGCCGCGGCGGCCGCGGGGTGCAGCTAGGAGTGCGGGGCGCGGCGGTTGCGGCGCCGGCGGCGAGAGGAGGAGCAGGTGGTGGTAACCCATTCCGGCGCCACCGAGGCCAAAAACCCTAGCCCCCCGTCGCTCGCCGCTGCCTCGATAGCTGGAGGCGGTGTGGCTAATCACGTGAGCATTTGCGGCAACGGAAATGGCGGAGCGTTGGGGTTTGGGGGCGACGGCCGACGAGCAGTTTTTTTTTTTAGCACAGGCCGACGGACGAGCAGTCGGAAGTGCAGCCGGAGGAGACGGGGGGCTTCGGATGTTCCGTGGGCTTTTGTAACATGCTGATGATTTAGAAAGGCCCATGGAAAGGCACGACGCTACCAAGAGGTATCAAATGGGCTCATTTTGAACATAAGTTGTTTTTCTTAATGTTAAGAAGGTCTCCCTCAAAAAAACATGAAAATGAAACTGTTTCCTGTGAAGTTGTCGCGTTCCAAACCAATACCCATTTCGTAACAGATTTCGATCTTAGAAGATGTTTGAATTTCTTTCGGGAAAAATCCTCCCCTCGAGGATATATGTATTTGATAGAACATGATTTATCCCCAAATGAAACACAAATCATGCTCTACAGAGATTACCATCGGTTGAGCAGTAGTTTCTGCTACAAAATTCTTTGTCGATCACATGTCTCCAGGAGCATATGAATCCAAATGACATAACCTCACAAACAGTGCAATGTGTCGCAAACAGACAACAAAATTCTCAAGACCATTGATAGTACCTGTCTCTGCCCTCCATCATTGGCCGATGTTGAAATTGGGTGGGTGAATTTGGGAGTATGATGTCACATCGTAATCATTGCGCTACTGTAGTATTTCGTTTGTATGTACGAAAAATTGTCTAAAAATTAATTAATTAGGCTCAAAATGTTCGTCTCGTAGAGTACAACAAAACTGTGCAAATAGTTTTTGATTTCATCAACATTTAGTACTCCATACATGTTATGACATTTTGATGTGACGGGGAATCTTCTTTTTGCATAGTGAATTTGGGAGTTGTCTTTTTGAACTAAACAAAGGCCATTGCTTAGCGAAAGATCCAAAATTCAGACTGCAAAAACACGGCCATTACTGAAAAATCTATGACACAATGAGCAGGTTTCTTTGGTCTCAGAAAAGGGAAAAAGAAACCAGACTTTCTTCAACCTGAAGATCAACTTTTCTGCCCTCATCTGAACATACCATTATTCAAACAAGCTGTTCCTCGATCCAGACCATCACTTAGCTCCAGCTCTTTTCACAAATCAACAAACAAACAAGGGATCATCATTCCACTGTCATGGTAATCACTACTGCTCTAAAAGCAGAATCAGCAAATTATGAAAAGCAGCTCAATGCTATTTTCTCAAAATATTGTTGCAACTTACAGCACGCAAACATCGTCATCGCTGCTCAGGAGGAAATCAAAGAAGAGAGAAAATAAAAAGGGAACTTGAAGTGCCAGTAGCCTTAGGACCAAAATTACAATGCTAAAGGCAGGCAAGCTCTCCGTTCTAAAAGCCGAGAGATGAGATCTCGGCAAATCTAGATGGAGTTTCCAATCCTCAATAAACGACCAATGCCACCGAATTTCTCAAATGCTGCAACAGAAATTACAAAACCAGCAAACCAATTATGCCGGTGGTGACTGCGACGCTTGACATTATTGATCATCCACCCTGGTTAGCAGAACATTGCTCCAGTATCAGGGGAGGTGGGCGTCAACTGGTGCAGTCAGCACAACCATTTCAGCCATGAATATGTCATCGTTGAAGGAAGAAGATGAGTCAGCTGAGCTGAGGGAGGACACTGCTGTGCTGTTCTCTTCCTCTTCAGTAAGGATTTCTTGATCCCTGCAGTTGCCGCTGCAGAATGCCTTCTCACCACTGTAAAGGACATTCAGCAATCGTTCAGCATTCTTGGTTGTTTCTATGACTATGGAACAAGACATATTAACATGTTTTTCCCAATGAAGTTACCATCTAAATGCTACCCATTTCACACTGAATTCCTTCGATTGGAAAAAAAAAGGCAATCAGAGATTAGAAATAAATCATCAGATTCTTCAGTCAGTCTATCCAATTCAAGAGTGCTCTGATACCAGCAAACACATTCAGAATTCAGATGCAAAATGCAAGATGATTCCCCAAAGAACAAACACGCTCACAGATCAATCACAGTCACTAGTTCTTCACTGTCACAATGAAGGATCGTTAGGATTGCATCAACATACCGATAAATGCAGGAGTCATTGCCATCCAGCTTCTTCTTGCAAGAGACGCAGGAGTTTAGGAACTCCTCGCCAGCCTCGCCGTCATCGAAGCACTTCACCAGCCAGTAGGACTCAGCTCCTTCCTTCACTTCCATGGCATCAGTGCTCTCACCGTCAGACATGCGAACAGTGCAGGGCTCTAAGATGCAGTCCCCAAAGATGCGGGTGGTCTTGGGGTTAGGCCCGTGCGCAATGATGCAGGTGTAGTCCTCCGACTGCTCCACCTCCATCGCGGACACGGACCCGATGTACCGGCGCGGGCCGCCGATCGACGCCGGCAGGGAACCGGACGACGGGAACTTACCGAGATCGGCAGGGTGGCTGCTCGAGCCTGCCTGAGCGCCGCCGGGCACGGTGACATCTGGACCAGACTTCACATCCCCGTAGGACCTACTGAGCAGCAGCGGCTTGCCGCCGGCGACGGGGGTCCCCACATTCCCGAGCTCCGGGCACGCAGCCTGGCCGCAGTCTCTCGGCTGGGTGGCGAAGGATTTGGCGAGGCGTTGCGGCAGCTTGAACGGCCGCCGCATCTGGGGCCCCAGCCTGAGCAGCATTCTCGCCTCAACAACCTCTGGAGAGCACGCGAGGCGAAACAACAAGATCAGCGCGGCGCGGCACAGTCCAAGACGACGACGGGCACCGAAAGGCGAAGCCGAAAGCAAAAAATCCCCCACGAGACGCCAAACCACACCACACACACACCCAGCAGTTAGCAGCACGATCCAAGAAGCACCGGGAACTCCAACTCCACCACCCCGCAAGAACAAGAAAGAATGCGGCGCGCGCTCGCAAGAGGACAAGCGCCGCGCGGGGCGAGCGGCGACGGGGAGATAAAGCCGGATGAGGAGGAATCTCACCGCCCTCCAAGTTGCGAGCAAGAAAACAGTCAAATAAAAGAGAGCGCCCACGCGTCCCATCCCATCATCCCCACCTGATCGGCCGCGCCGCGCCGCTCCCCTTCTGGTCTTCTCTTTCCTCTCCACCCCACCGCAATGGTGCGAGGAGGGAGGGGGAGGAGGGGATATTGGAGCCTGCCTGTGAGCGTACAGGCGCAGTAAAACGCCGCTGCGTCACTGCCCCTCGAGCAGCATTTCTCTCTCCTCACCGTCGAGCAGGCGTGGCTTTGGCGTGCAGCGCATCAAAATCAGAGGAGAGGGGGCAGAGAGCAGTGAGGTGACGGGTGGTGGGCTGCCTCTGCCTGCGCCTGGGCTTGCTTCTGAAATACTCCTCCTCCCCTCCCCTCCCGCTCCGCCCATTCATGGCTGTCAGTCGAGGGTAGCTACGCCAAGGCTGCTCCATCCATAGGCCGGCGGAGCTGCGACTCACCGTACGCGTACGCGTAGGAATACGGCCGGTGGCACTGCGTACGTACAGAGTACGTATTGAGTCACCGCGTACATTGACCGAGACACATTTACGGATTTACCTGATGATAGTACGATATATACCACCACGGCTGAATAGTGACCGCGGTGAAATCTGGACGGCAGCGGCGTGATCTGACGGCGGGCAGACGGGGCGCGAGGAATGCCCGGTGGACCTCTCCTTCCTCGTGCGGTGGGGCCCGCATGGCAGGGAGAGAGAGATCGCGGTATCCAGGAGTCGTACGACTACGCTTTTATGGGCACAGCGATGGGCCGACGATGACAAAGGCCGGACCCGCAAGAGGGCCCACCGGAGTAGAGGCGGGGCCCGCTGGATTCCTTCTGCGTCGCCTTTCCCTTTTTACCCCCCTACTCTTCCTCATGATTTTACTGTATTTGAGCACGGGGAAAGGTGGCGGTAACTGGAATGGAAAAGTGGCACGCACATGTCAAGCGTGACCGGGTTCGGGAATATAACACTGCGGTACAGTACAGTGACAATAGTAAACGCACAACAGCCTTATTTTTTTTTCTTACAATGCACAGTTCTACGCAGGTTTATGATAATTTTAGCTTTCAAACAAAATTTCGGAAGAAACATTACACGCTGATGGAAGCCCCGGAGCCTCAATTTTTTTTCCTGTTTTAGAGCGCGTAGTACTGCGACAATTGACAGTGTATAAATACCATCGTCTAGTCGACTAGTACTACGCTGGAGTCCATGGAAATTACTAGACGAGACACTGAGATAGGCAGTGCTTCAGTCACTACCATTGATCGATGCGACCTGCCACCCTAGTCTCATAATCCCAGAGAAGATTTTCAACCCTAAACCCCCTCCTCTAACCCTGAAGTTTGACATTGCCGACAAGTTCATACTGTAACCTAAATTCCAGGAGATAGTGGGATTTTTTCTGGAGTGTCTTTAATTGGAGGTACACCCAGTCAGCACCATCTTCTCTTATCTGTTTTCCTTTTTTTTTTCAAAATACCTTCTTCCTTTTTTCTATCCTCCTTTTAGATTTAGCTTGAGCCTTGCATTGGCCATTGGACACGTTTTAGAGGTGCTTTTAGTGAAAAAGCCCCATGCGGGCGGAGAGAGAATGCAGTGTACCCAAGAAACTAAAAGTTCAGTCAGATCGTGGGACATGCCGCCTCATGCACTACTGCACGGGTTCATGGCGTCACTGTTTTCAGAGCAATGAACGCTCGGCCGGGCACGGCCAGGTTACAGTCATGAACCGAAGTAATTCGCTACAAACAAGCTCCCGTAAGTTTCGCCCCCAGTGGAGTATCGGCTGCAGTACAATCCGTGGATCATGATCCGTTCCATCGGCATCACGCCACGGTGGTTTGTGGAGCATTTTGTTGCTGATCGTCGTGGGGTGGCATATGCCCATAATTGTTGCGTATACAAGTTTATAATGTGCATATGAACTCGTGATATGTGAGCCGCTTCCTTTTTACTCGATGAATTAAAAAACTGTTCACTCACATGCCCATGTCAATTATTGTTTCCTTTTTAATTTCTAGAATCATTTCAGCAATGTACAGCTATGTACAATTGTACATAAACCCAAACGTACATCACTACATGGCATTGTGAGTGACCCAAGTATTCTCCTTCCAGTGACCAGTGGGCACATATTTATGATTTCACATGGAGAGCATAGGCTCATCAGCCTTTGCATAACAAACAGGGTTTGAAAGAAGCCATAGACCTACCAAGGGCTTGTTTACATGCCACATTCAACTCCCAAATTCACTATGCAAAAAGAAGATTTCCCATCACATCAAAATATCATAACATGTATGGAGTATTAAATATAGATAAAATCAAAAATTAATTACACAGTTTTGTTGTACTCTGCGAGACGAACATTTTAAGCCTAATTAATCAATTTTTAGATAACTTTTTACATAAACAAACGAAATGCTACAGTGGCACAATGATTACGACGTGACATCATACTACCAAATTTGCCATCCCAAATTCAGCATCTAAACAAGGCCCAAGCAAAGCACCTTTGGTAGAGGCTAGAGCAAAGCACCGGAGGATGGTCCATTGCTAGGCCCCTGTTGCGAGGGGTCAAGAAAGACTGGTCGCTGTGGGCATTTAAAAGCCATATTTGATTTGTTTGTATTTGAGGGTTCAATAATTAACGGGTTGTGGAGGAGGAGATGGGCCCATCTCATTTCAGGCTTGGATAAGGCCAGTCTCAGTGGGGGTTTTATGGAAATTTCATAACATTAAATGTGTTGATGTGGCAGAGGAGAGGGTGAAGAGTTTCATGAGATGTAAAAGGAGTTTCATCACCATAAAACTCATTTGGCGCAGTTACCTAGATTCTGGTCTAGGTACCCGTGTGATGAAATCCTGCACTGAGAGTGAGCTAAGGACAACGGTTGGGGTCAGGGTCACTCTAAAAATTTGGGGCCCAAACCCCACTCTTTATCTTGCCCAATAGCTATCTTACCCTCCCTTTCTCCTCTAGAAAATACTGTTTGTCTTTGGTTCTCTCCCACTCGGGGAAAAAAATCTTATATGGATTGATTTAGCCTTGTTTCCGTTTGGAGCAAAAATAGTTGGCTTGATACTCTTTCCTTTCCAAATTACAATACTTATATTTCGTCTTAATTTTCTAAATAAATAATTTTAATGAGTTGTTTTATAATGCTTGGAGAGATACCCACCCCGACCTAAAAGTACCTATTGTAAATCAATAGTTGGTCCCACTATTTTTGGTATCTGGTTCCACGAATTTGGTACCTCTAGGTACCTCTATTTTGGTACATCTGATTACTCACTTTGTTTATTATATGCACCTAGACATAGCCTATATATCTTTATACATGGTAAAATCCGTATCAAGAAAATAAAAAAAGAATTATAGTTTAAATAGACATGAGTATTATGCAACTATGCCTTGTACGTATCATTTGATTAATTGACCTAGGCTTTAGAAATATTGAAGTGGGAAAAGGAGCAAACATTGAAGATGGTCCTTGTGAAATGACTTCTTACTTATGAAATTAACTAAGAAAACATTACTACAAACAGTGCCAGCTTAACCAGAGCGCAAATGTGCCTAAAAACACAGAGCGCAAATGTGCCTAAAAACACAGAGCGCAAGACGTATACACGGTGAAAAAAGTTTCACTTAGCCCCAATTGAAACCTGCTTGCAGTTTATCTGCATTTTTAAAGAAGGACCACGCTATCGCGCGACCCGACGCGCGTTAGTGCAGGGCGCGACCTCTCTCCCCCCTCATCTTCCTCTGCCCGCCCCCGCCGCCTCCTCTTCCCCGACGTCGGCGGCTCCCGCCGCCTCCACCGACGCCCACCAGCCGCCGCCACGCTAACCTATTGGCCTCCTCCGCCCCCGCCGCCTCCGCCGTCCCGGGCTCCAACGGCGCCCCGCTGCCTCCGCCGCCGCCGACCGACCGCCGCCACGCTAACCCGTCGGTCATCGTCTCCACCGCCTCCTCATCCACCCCCGCCACCGATTCACCGCCCACCGCCCGTCCTACCCTGCCCGGCCGGTGGCGCTCCCGCGCCGCCTCGCCTCCGCCGCGGCCGATCCATACCCGCCGCCGGTCCTCCGCCGCCGCCCCTGACCCTTTCTTCTAGGTCCGCCCCCACTCGCCGTCGGGATCGCGCGCGGCGGCGCCGTCGACCGGGGACGAGGCCTTCACCGACGCGGGGGCGGAGTACGTCGGCGACTCGAAGCTCTCCGCGCTCCTTTTCGGTACGAACTCATCCGATCTGCCTAAAACCCTAGGCCTCTCGTCCTCTTGCTCGTTGCGACCGCCGGCCCACTCCCCGCTTCTCCGGTTCGTTTGCCGCTCGGCTCGGCGCGATTTTGCACCTAGATTGGTGGTTTGCTGATGCGGAATTTTAAAAATCGTGCTTCATTTGCGAAATGTTTGCTGCTTGGGTGCGGGGACTGAACTTGCCGTAGCGTCGCGTTGCTTGATTTTGCACGATCCTGTCGTCTGCCTAGAATCGTGAGCAATCTGGTCCGCACCGATTCAATTCTTCCCGTATTTGTTCGTTTTTCCATCGCATACTTTATGATGCGGTGTTTGGGTTAATGCCCTCTTAATTGGTGTCTTCAACTTTACTAAAAGCCAAGCGAAAATTCCCGTAGAGATCAACCTCGGTTCCGTCTTCCGTGAATCACTTGTTAGATTCCAGATACTAGCACACTGTGATTCGAATGCGCACACACGGGCTAGCCTGAACTGATCGTTTGTGAGCAAGCCAGTAGCAGAAACGTGCTTCGCAATTATTAGTTCGATTTGGTGCTCCTTGCGTGGACGCGATTTGAGATTTTGAACTAGTGATTTTCGGAATTTCCCATGCCGTTTTGTGCGAGATTTTTCGATGTTGGTGTCGGGATGAAGCCCCGGACGCATGGGCGCATGGCTTTGGGCTGTGGATCTGGACCATGCCATTGGTCGTAAATCGCGTGCAATTTCTTCAGATTCTATAGAAAGTCAAGCGAAATTTCATCTAGAAATCGCGTCTGTTGGGTAGATAGCTTGCTGTATTCCAAACACCCACGCTACTGAATAGCTGATGGGTTACACACGCACACCTGAATTTGCTTGCAAACGAACAGAAGAACTGTTGGCACATGTGGATTCTCTGATATTATCTGTGCTGCCTTTTGCAGAACACGTGCACACCTGAATTTGCTAGTGATTTTGAAATTTTGGGTGCCAGAAGTTTGATGTTTGGGCTTGGAATCACGCCCCCCGGATTTGGACCAGACCATCCGTTGGTAGAAATTCGTGCAATGTGTTCAGATTTTACAGATTACAGAAGGCCAAGCGAAATTTCATCTAGAAATCGCTTCTGTTGGGTAGATAGCTTGCTGAGTTCCAAACATCGCTACCAAATTACTGATGGTTCACACATGCACACCTGAATTCGCTTGCAAACCGATAGAAGAACTGTTGGCACCCGTGCGGCTGTGCGTGTGCATTCCCTGATATTATTTCTGCTGCTAACTAACACGGGCGTGAACTGTTTTTGCGTTGCGCAGACGTGTCGCAGCAGGTGCAGAGCGGTCTACAGGCCATGCTCAAGATGAGCAGGTGAGCATCAGTTCAGTTTCTCTGCGCACATGCATCCTGATTCCGGTTTCTCGTTTGATCCTTTGCAACAACAACCAAAAAAACAATGCGCTCCATCTGCTTGGCTCTGACGCTCTTGTGCTCTGTCCCTGTGACTGACGGCAGCGAGATCGCGCGGTGCGACGGCGAGATCGAGGCGGAGGTGGAGCGCGCCAGGGACGCCGTGGCGGAGAAGGGCCGGGCGCTGGAGGAAGGCCGGGAGAGGGTCCAGAAGGCCGCGCTCGCCGCGCTCGACATCCTCAGCGGCGGCCGCGGCGCCGTCTGAACGGACGCCCGCGACAGATACACCGCCGCAGGCGGCGGCTTCGCCCCCCACGTCGTCAGACCGCACACAATTCGTGCAAGACTCCACCTCCATCTGAGTGTACCGGTAGACGGTAGTAGTGGCAGACTGATGGCAGCAGCAGTAGTACTGTAGTAGTATCTTGTGGCTTCGTGCATGTTAGATTCTTGCTGGCAGAAGCGGTTTTGCGGTTACTGCAGGACAGGGTTGGGAACTTCAGATGCCCATGATATGATCGAGGCTGTGATACCGTGATGCAGAGATGATTGGTGCCGCTGCTGGAAACGGTACCTTTTGGAGTTTTGGACCTGAAACTGTTGATCAAGTGGAGTCGTGGAGATGATCGGTAGCGTTTTTTGTTCCCTGTCGTTGTTCTAGAACCCAAAACTTATGACGTGAGCTTTCGAAAGATCTGTGACGAGGGACGAGGAACGAGGGGACGAATTGTCAATGGGCTTCCATCTCCTGCGTTCTTTGTCCCAGCCAGCCACATTGATCCGACACGAAGTCAAGGTAACACGAGCCGGGTGTTCTCCGCCTGGGATCTCTAAACACAGTCCTGTCCATCAACCCGTGTTAGGTAAAAATGTTAGTCCAAATCTGAAAGAACGAAAAAGTCGTATCAACCTTCGAACTACGGCAGGAGCTGCGTCTCATAGAAGTAGATACGATGAGGACATCACCACGTCGGACAACAACTTCGGTTCGGATTCAGCCGACATATCTGCGCTTCAACTGCGATATCTCCCTCATACAACGTCCAATCAAGGTGTTCTTGGATGCGTTGGAACCGTGACGACGAGACACTTCTTTTGGTTCTGGTTTTAGCTCTAGAAGATTCGTGGATCATTCTGTGTGATCACGAAAGGTGTTTCGTCACCTGTTTTGGACTTTTTCAGGCTTTGTATTGTGTCGGGCCTTCGGCGGCCCATGTCGTGGGCGCGGTGCCCCAACCCTAGCTCGTTCCACGACATTAAATTCAGTAGCCGCCGTCGTTGAGACTCGGGTTTTGCTTAGATTATTCTGTCGAGAACAGTTTCGCCGTCTATCGGTTTGTAGAACCCCAACTTCCGATCTTAATCATACATCTACAGAGTCACTTCAGATTGAGCTGCGTTCTTTCAAGTTCTTGCTTGTGTTCTTCGTTTCGCATGCAGGGATTAGCCTTCTCGGCGAGGTCAACCGGGTTGTGACACGGTTGATAACCAGAGGAGTCGTGGTGCTAAGATCGCGGAGCCGGATCGGTGTGTTGCGCTCCGCTCAAAACGACTTATCCTTCACCTGACGGAAGATTGGGCCATCCCGTCCCATCAAGATACAAGTCCCCTCTCAACTGTATAAAAACAGAGATCCTACGTAGAAGGAACTAGCAGAGAACTTTTTCGCAAAAAAAAAAAGAGCAGAGAACTCAAAACTCAATTTGCCAAAACTGCCAAAACCATTCAAGTACCCTTTTTAAAGCTTGTTTAGGCGTAGGGGAGAACAAAATTGTATCGGACAGAAAGAAAAAAAAAGAGATAAGGGGGCAGGAATATCATTCTATTCATGTTTTTTCTCATTCTTTATTTCTTTTATGTGAAGAAAAACGTGTATTGTACTTGAAAAAAAAGTCCAAACATTTATTTGCTTTGAATTTTTTTATTTGTTGTGTGGCTACTGGCTAGCCACACCAACACATCCACAATTCGATTTCGAAACGACGATACATCAATGCCACGTTATCGCAAAACCAAATTTGGATGTGATGAAGAGGTTTTCGAATGGCTTTGACAGTTGAGGGGATGAAGTACTTTGTTTTGCGGATAAGGAAGGAAACTCAGACTTCGGCTACCTTTTGCCCAGCAAAGTAAGTATGAGCCCTTTTTAAAAAGATCCGAATGACGACACGTTTTGTGTAAGCGCATGAGTCATCACTCTACAATCGGAGATACTGTACTTACGTAATGTAAATCCTCCACAAGGAAAACTTTGCACGAGCTTTAATTTCGTTGGACCCGGAGTCCGCTGCCAGAAGGAAAGGTCAAACCGGAACGGAACCTTCCATTCCAATTCCGATTTCTTCCAAGGGCAACGCGGCGAAGCAAAGCGTCCGAATCCCCCGGTGTTCCCCACGTGCCGCGTCGCGCGGTAGCCGCCGTCCCCGCATCGGCATCCGACTCGGCCGGCGCCCACGACCACGAAGCCTCCCTTCTTCCCTTCTCTCTGCTACTACTCGGGATTGAATTGAAATCGGCAGGCAGCTCGGCACCCGCCTCTTCTCTATATAAAGCAGCCACCGATCCGAGCTCCGTCCCATCGACACATCAGGCAGATCAATCAACCAACCAAATCAGAGCTCCCAGCAATCCGCTTCATCACGCCGACGAGCGGCTTTGGTTCCCGATCGCGCGCGGCCTCTCGTCCGGTCGATCGATCGATCGCGGTGTGTTTAGCGCTACGACTATGATGGAGTTCGTGAAGGCGGCGGCGGCGCGCGGCGCGGCGGTGGAGAAGTCGGCGGCGCGGAGGGGACTGCGGCGCGCGGTGGACGGGAGTGTGGTGGACCAGGCGGTGGCGTACGTGCTCATGGCCGCCGCGCTCGCCGTCACCTACCTCGTGCACTGAAGCTGAAGGAAACAGCATCTCGCGGCGCATCCGTCGGTGCGCGCGGTGAATTCGCCGCGGGCTCGGTCGAGCAGTCGCCTGTGTAGTCCTGTACAGTTCGTCGCTACAACCTGATGATGTTATAAATTCATAAGATTGTGTTTTTTTTTTGAAAAGGAACGAAAGATCGATCGTGTTCAACTAATTCTTACTAGATGCATGCGATTTAATTTGGATCGCGTTTAATTTGCCAAATATTGTAACGAGAAAGCTCTATATGGTCCTTTTACGTTTTGCACGCTTGTTGTCTCGATTAGCTCCAATCCTGCGCGGCAAAAGATTGTTTTCATTGGCCACCTTAAAATTAGCGTATGCGAAACCTTTTGCGCGATGAACAACGGGACTTGGCCCCTAGATCAAACGTTGCCAAACGGATAACAAAAGACACAGACATCGCGGCCGCACCCTCAGCTGCATTGCGTCCAACGCAACGCGCAGCTCAATAGGATAGGCGCGGCCGTCCAAAGTGCACACCTCCGTTAGCTTGGCTGCCCCGCCACCGCCGGCGGCCATGCCTGAGCTGCCACCCGCTGGTCCAACCACTAGCCAGCTTCCAACTTCCAAGTGGCCGGTGGAACCGGAACGCACGCTGCCAAGCCTTGCTGACGACTGCGGCCCACGAAGATGCTCTCGACCGCGGGCAACGGCCCACCGAGCTCCAGCCACAGCACAGCCGCACAGGACAGTCTAGCTCAACCACGCACGTGGACCAATCAAAAAAAGAAAGCCACACACGTGGTCCAACACGACGGCTTGAAAAAAAAAATCTTTGGAAACTTGACAGAAATTGAACTGGGGACTTCTCCCGTGCCACGGGAAACAACCGGGGGGACGACGCCCTACGCACAAGGAAATTTCACCGGCCGTTGACCGGCGTCTGCACCTGACTGAATGATCAAAGCTGCAGACTAAGACATCAGAATTCAGAGGAGAAAGAAGCTTATTACTGTATTTTCTCGGCTCTCCGTCGAGAACATTCTAGAGTACCGGTTGCGTAACACGGGAACGGGATAAATTCCACCGTCTCGAAGAAGAAAATAAAACATCGCAAGAGCGCAACGGTGGTCAGCAGTCAGCTTCCTTTCTTTCGTCAGAAACAAAAAAGCAGTCAGCTTCCTTTCTTTCGTCAGAAACAAAAAAGCAGTCAGCTTCAATGCTGTGGGAAAAACACACGTGAGTTCACATCCCAAATTCCAGTGAATTTGAGCATGGACCAGACGTCCAGACTAGAGTAGTCCACGATCCGGGCGGCTTCTACGGTCTCTCCTATGATATTTTCGCATTACACAAGCTTTCTTCGAACTTGTATTTATTTTTATGAGTTTACCTAGTTGTAGCTGTGTGTACTTCACTACAGACTCGAAAGCATATAGCAGAAACTTTGCAAAGCACATCATCAAAGAACTTTATGAGAAATTCTGTCTGCACAAAACTTTCTGTTGTTTTCTGTAAGCATACAAATATGCTCAAGGACATACTCCCTCGGTCCAAAAAAAATACAACTCTCATTTTCTAAATAGTCAAATGATTTAAAATTTGACTAAATTTTTTAAAATAATATTAATAATTATGATACAACTAAGTACAATTAGATTACTCATGTAATATATTTTTATAGCGAACCTATTTGGACACATAAATGTTAGTAATTTGGAACTGTTTGACTCATGGGGAAGCGATAATTGCATTCTTTTTTTTTTGGACGGGGGACTAGAGGAATCAAAGTGACACATTGAACATCTTGAAAAATCTACATTTGACCGAATCAACCATGGCATTCGATTATGAGATTAAATAGTACGGTTGAATCATGGGACATCTCTATTTAGTTTCAATCCACTCCAGATCGCAACAACATTGGGCAAGGCACATGATTTACTCCCTTCCCAATGTCGAACACGAACAATTACAAGAGAGCATATGTTTTGCCTAACTTTTCACCTACCAAACATAGCAGAAGAGAATTCAATTGATCACAAAAAAGATGAACCCAACTTATGTTGAGGCCTCAACAGAAGTGCTAGTCTTATTACTCTTATCAGTGTTTTGCTCATTGGAAACCTATATGTAACCTTCTTAATGAAAAAACGTGGGGCGGTCTAACCCCACCGGTCTAGTTTTTTTTTGAAACCTATATGTAACACCTCCTTCACTTGCTGGCTCACCACTTGTGCTTGCATCGGTTTGTTGTGGGTCACTTGGAATCGTCGTGACATGGAAGTATGGGTCACTTGTCCTTGATCTGTTGCGACTTGTTCGCTTGGCTTATCAGCAGCCAGACGACAATATTTTTCTTTCAAAGTACAAATCAACACCAGCCAGCTAGCCAGCAGTATTTTTCTCTCAACATAAATCAGCACTAGCCACCACCAGCAGACAGCAATAAGGCAGGAAGAGACTGCCGGCTTGATGTAATGTTGGTGGGACATCGACAACGCATGGAGATGGAGGGTGTGAGGAACAAGACGAGGAGGATAATTGTGTTTTTTATGTTTTTAGAAAACTAATTTAACCTTTTTCTCTTAGACATAATGACAAAAAAAGAAGCCGAAAACATGTGTAAAAACCTAATTTCACGAGGTAATCTCATAAACAAAAAAAAATAAAGATCAAGAGTTCTAGTAGAAACCTAGAAGAAATTGAAGCAACTTGAAATACGTAAATCACGTCCAAGAATTCCTTAATTTTACGAGGTAATCAGAATCTACATGTGTTGCATTTGCACCTAGGCTTCCTAGTCGTTTGTGGCTGCTCGGAATAAGGAGTGCCATCAGGTTTTTTTTTTAAAAAAAAATCAAAACAACGGCGTCCGGCTCCGCCCGCCCGCATTGAGCACGTCGACAGGCTCGCCATCGCCAGCGATCCACCTCGTCGGTGCGCTAAGTGGAGAGCCTCATAGTTAGTCGGTGTATGGATGCATGGATGAGTGGTGAGCCTCATCGACTGCAATTCAAAGACGGATGATCTACTAATTCATGAGTACGTCAACCATCGACCGATCTTTATTAATACGGAGTAATGAATTGGCCATCTCACGTACTCGTCGAAATGAAGCTCCTTTACATCATGCACCAATTTTACCATCTGTAGTATGTGGAGATATTGCTTTCCCTTGTTGCACGTAAAAAAAAATATCGCTGAAGTTTGCGGCGAAAGCTGATGTGATGTGCTTTAGTTGAGCTAATTGAAGTTTGATCGGTGCGGGATGATTATTGATCGTCTCGGCGGTTTTGCCGCACAAGGCGATGATAATAAACTTGCAATAGTGCGGTAACAAGCATCATATCATCATCATGAATTTGATTAATCGCGTCTCGTGTGACTGGCATCGCACGTACGACGGCACGTACAAAGATCGGAGCTTTACAGGCTGCTTCACAGCAAGGCAGACAGAACTGGGGGAGAAAATGCGCGTGGTCAATCAAGTCATGCGCCCCCGGCCCTGCAGCTACAGTAGGATGATGACCGCTCGGCCCAGCTGGCTGCTGGCACAGCAAGGTTAATATGCATGGCTTAGGCCGTGTTTAGATGCCGAAAGGCACGGCCGAATTTGGGACGGCGGCTGTCCCTGTCGTAATAAATACGCCATGTAGCATTTCGTTTGTTTATGTGAAAAATTATTCAAAAATTAATTAATTAGACTCAAAATGTTCGTCTCGCAGAGTACAATAAAACTGTGCAATTAGTTTTTAATTTTATCTACATTTAATAATCCATGCATGTTATGATATTTTGATGTGATGGGGAATCTTTTTTTTATAGTAAATTTGGGATCTAAACCGGGCCTTACTAGTGTGGCTTGTGCTAAAAAAAAATACTGACACTGTGGCTCGCCTCTGCGGAGTGCGATGCAGGCACATCAAAAAGGAGGGCCTGCAATGGAACTGGAGAAAGGAAAGGGGTGCTACCGTGTGTGGCGTCATCAGGTGACACCTGCGACTCTCTTGTTCCAAAATGGGAAAAAATGGAGCATGTGTCGTCTGCCGTGGGCGGTCGAATACATATTCTCTCAACTGTAAAAGCTATGGGCTGTGTTCAGTTCTAAAAACTCCACCCAAAATTTCACTATGTAAAAAGTCCCATCCCATCACATCAAATCTCTCTACTCATGCATGGAGCATTAAATGTCGGTAAATAAAAAAACTAATTACTCCCTCCGTCCCAAAATATTTGTACCTTTTGACTTTTACCAATCACATTTGACCATTCGTCTTATTCAAAAAATTTATAAAAATATAAAAATAATTATGATATACTTAAAGTATATACGATGATAAAACATATCATAACAAAATAAATAATATTTTTATAATTTTTTCAAATAAGACGAATGGTCAAACGTGAAGCACAGAAGTCAAAAGGTGCAAATATTTTGGGACGGAGGGAGTACATAGTTTTGATGTACACGACGAGACAAATCTTTTAAGCCTAGTTAGGTCATGGTAGGACAAGAATTATCACAAACAAACGAAAAATGCTACAGTGTCGGATTTGACTCGATGTGACTTTTCGACCACATTTTTCATGGAACTAAACACAGCCATGATTCGTTCATCCTGATGCAATATACAGTTGAGAGCAGTGCGTGTACATTCTGATGGGTCATTGTCCTGGGGCTCTTCTAATCTAAAAGAAATTGCACTGCTCCATGCAACCTTTGTGGACTATCCCCATCCTAGCTAGGTTTGTCGGCTCAAAATAATCCCTATCCTGCATCTTCACTTCCCACCATGGCAGCATCTGCTGGGACTCCACGGAGAACCAAAAAAAAAAATCAATTGTCAACTAAAAAAAGTACGCCCATTCAAAAGAGAACTGAAAACAACATTTTAGTTGGCAATGTCTGACTTGTCACCTCATAGAAACCGTGGGACGATGGTCGACCAAAGAGATTGTACATGAATATAATGAAAAAAGATAATTCAGTGAAGAAGTGACTAAAAAGGAAGATGAATGGATGCCGTCTATTTCAAATTGAATGACCGTGTTTCTCTCAACTATTTTGTATCCCATATATAGTTCACATTGAATATGATTCAATATATTAAACTGAAACCATGTATAATATACAGTAACAACCGTTTTGGCATGTCAAAACTTAGTACCGGCACAAACCAATGACAATACTAAAATGTGAGCAGCATAGTTATATCTAGATTGTTATCATTGGGATCGTGATGATGGATAGTTGGCTGACCGATGAAAGGGCAAAGATCATTGCCTGACAAAAATCATAAGGAAACCCGCTTTTCCAGAGCCAAGAATCAATTAAATCTTAACCACGCCGGTTTTCATTTGTTGTTGTTGTCGCTTGAAATTTTGTTTCAATATAGCAACTAAAATATATGAAAAAGTGTATCACATATCATGTGCACTTTTAGATAGTATATACATACATACATACATGCTATGATTCGAAGCTTCAAATCTCACAAATTGTGTTGTAATTATACTACCTTTTCTATTACCAAAATTTCCTAGAGACAGCCAAACTGCTATGAACCAAATTGTATCCGTATCCAAATATTAGTATGGTTTAGTTGGAATTCTTTTTAGGCAGGCCGAGTAGGAACTTTTTTAGTTTGATTGAGACGACTCGGTACGAAGTTAACTCGAAACCGGAGGACCAAAAACATCGTGTGCCGAGCAGCCAGCATGTGTTCAAACCGGAACACATCATCCAACCGTCCGTGGGACCTCCCAACGCCTCAGATGCTTTCGGGCGGCACAGACGGGAGCGCGCAGGGTTTCTCGTTCAGTCGTTCTTTCCAGAAGTTTCTGGCCCCCGACCCCCGGCGGCGCCACATCTTAAATCGCCCCCTCAATCTCGAACCCTCTCCCCTCCTCTCCAAAGGAAAGCTCTCCCCGTACTTCCCCGCTGGCGGCGCCTCGAGCTTCCACCGGACTCGTCGTGTTGGTACGATCTGCCCCCCCTGCCCTCTCCTCTCCCTTCGCGCTACTAGGTTTCGATTTTTGATGGGGGTTTGGAGCCGTCGGCTGGGACGGCGGTTTTGGGGTCGCCGACTGGGATTTGTGGTGCTTTTTTTTGAAAAAAATTCATAGGAGCTGTTCGTTTTGATTCGTACAATTCCTAGTTTTGGTGTTCCTATGGTAGATAGATTCATAGAAGAATTAGTCCCTTCCGTGAGCCGCCTAACTCGTGGATCTCGCTTTCTGATGCAGGGGCTGTTTGTGATCTAGATCTGAAGCTGTAGTGGTGGGGAGCTGAGGGTGAATCGAAGATGAGCGTTGTGGGCTTTGACCTCGGCAATGAAAGCTGCATCGTGGCCGTGGCCCGGCAGCGCGGGATCGACGTTGTCCTCAATGAGGAGTCGAAGCGCGAGACCCCCGCCATCGTGTGCTTCGGCGACAAGCAGCGCTTCATCGGCACCGCCGGCGCCGCGTCGTCGACCATGAACCCCAAGAACTCCATCTCGCAGATCAAGCGCCTGCTCGGCCGCAAGTTCTCCGATCCCGAGCTGCAGCGCGATATGGCCTCTTTCCCGTTCCGTGTGTCCGAGGGCCCTGATGGGTTTCCGCTCGTCCACGCACGGTATCTTGGGGAGGAGCAGGCGTTCACCCCCACTCAGCTGCTTGCCATGGTGCTGTCCAATTTGAAGGGCATTGCTGAGGGTAATTTGAATGCCGCTGTTGTGGACTGCTGTATTGGTATCCCTGTGTACTTCACTGATCTGCAGCGGAGGGCTGTCCTTGACGCCGCCACCATTGCGGGTCTCCGGCCGTTGCGGTTGTTCCATGAGACGACAGCCACGGCGTTGGCTTATGGTATTTATAAGACTGATCTTCCAGAGAATGATCAGTTGAACGTCGCATTTGTCGACGTTGGCCACGCAAGCATGCAAGTCAGCATTGTCGGTTACAAGAAGGGACAGCTCAAGATGTTGTCGCATACTTATGACCGGTCTCTTGGTGGGAGGGATTTCGATGAGGCCCTGTTTAAGCACTTTGCGGCAAAGTTTAAAGATGAATACAAGATTGACGTGTACCAGAATGCCCGGGCATGCCTTCGGTTGCGTGTAGCATGTGAGAAGTTGAAGAAGGTGCTCAGCGCCAACCCAGAGGCACCACTGAATATAGAGTGCTTGATGGATGAGAAGGATGTCAGAGGGTTTATTAAGAGGGATGAATTTGAACAGATCAGTGCCCCTGTTCTGGAACGCGTGAAGGGGCCTTTGGAAAAAGCCTTGGCTGAAGCTGGTTTGACGACAGATGACGTGCACTTTGTTGAGGTTGTTGGATCTGGTTCTCGTGTTCCCGCTATAATCAAGATTATCACTGAATTCTTTGGGAAGGAACCTAGGAGGACAATGAATGCTAGTGAGTGTGTTGCAAGAGGCTGTGCTCTCCAATGTGCTATCCTCAGCCCCACATTCAAAGTGCGGGAGTTCCAGGTATTTACACTCTGTTATACATTATATTTCCATTTTTGCTTTGTGTATAGCAAAAGGTAGCTGTGGACTTGTAGATATCTTTAGATGTAATATGTATCCAAAACGGTATAATGGGTATAGTTTAGATAGGAGAGGAAGTCACCTATTTTTTTCCCTCTCTAGGTAGAGGCCTGTATACCTTCATCGATGGTATCTTCATCTTTAAATATGCATAATATAATATAATTCTCCATTTGGTTTTATAATAATGCACGTTTGTTAGTTGATTGCATGTTGTTTTTATAATGTAGGTGAATTAATATCTATAGTTTTGTTGTATACTTATGATATGATGCTCTAATTCTGTTGTTCCACCGGTACTGCTAATCACATGTCATTTGTATGTTCACTAATGATGCTTGGTGAATGGTCTTGGGAAATGTGTTATGTAGTTACATATTGTATAATAGCTGCTTGATTCTTAAACGAACTGTTATATTCTCATCCTGAATTCTTTTTTTGAAGAATGTCCAAGTAATTATATGGTATTTTATCCTTCTGCCTTTAGGCAACTTGTACAATTGTGGCTGTTTTTTTGCAGGTTAATGACGGGTTTCCTTTCACAATTGCTTTGTCTTGGAAGCCAGATGCCCAGAACAATGAAACACAACAAACAGTTGTATTCCCTAAGGGGAATGGCATCCCTAGTGTCAAAGCTCTGACCTTTTATCGAGCCAATACATTCACTGTTGATGTTGTTAATGTTGACACAAATGATGCGCAAATTGAGCCAAAGATTAGCACTTACACGGTAAGCTGCCCCTCAAAACAGCCATTATGATATTAAGCTTTGCATGTTGAGAGTATAACCTGGGAATAATTCAATCTGGCTTCAGAACAGTTTTATATTTTGTGATTCTCTATCGTGCGCTTGCAGATTGGCCCTTTCCAATCCACCAATGGTGAAAAGGCAAAACTGAAACTGAAAGTTCGTCTCAACATACATGGGATAGTCTCAGTTGAATCAGCAACGGTAACTTGATCGTACATCCTTTTTTCATACTCTGAAATAGCATGGGGCATCTTCTTTATGTTGTTGGTGTAATGTGTTTTTTATATGCAGATGCTGGAGGAGGAAGAAGTGGAAGTTCCAGTATCAGCTGCTAATGAGGCTCAGAAGGAAACTACCAAGATGGACACAGATGATGCACCGAATGACCCTGCTTCTGGAACTGATGTGAACATGCAAGAGTCTAAAGGTGCTACAGACACCGCAGAGGGTGCTGAAAATGGAGCACCAACTTCTGAGGAAAAGTCTGTTCCAATGGATACTGATGCTAAGGTATGGTTTTACTGATTACAAAGTCCACATTGAGATGTGTAAGTTTGTCTACAATGGAATTTGTCTACAGTGGAATTAGTATCCTAGTTTGGATGGTACATTATTTAGAAGAGTTTGGATAGTACATTGCGATTAGTAGGTTTGTCTACAGTGTAATTGGTGTTCTAGTTTGGATTAGTACATTGAGATGGGTAAGTTTGTCTACAGTAGAATTAGTGTCCTGTTTTGGCTTGAGCTGACATTTCATCCCTGTTCTCAATGTTTCCAACGTGGAAATACTGTGCCAATAATTTAACAATCAGCTTTTTAAAAATAGTTGCACTCAATGTTTCCAACGTGGAAGTACTGTGCCAATAATTTAACAATCAGCCTTTTAAAAATAGTTACATGAATACTCTAAATATTGAGTTATATAACAAGTTACCATACAGTAATCCTGGGCATTGTAACAGAACCACCGAGTTCATGTGAAAATATCCCTTTCTGTTTATGCGCTAGATTTTTTTTTAATTTCCATTTCTCAAAATGAGTCTAATACATTTGGAAATGATTTTCTTTGTTTTAGGTTGAGCCATCAAAAAAGAAAGTTAAGAAGACTAATGTGCCAGTCTCTGAATTGGTCTATGGTGCCTTGGCGGCTGCTGAGTTGGATAAAGCTGTAGAGAAAGAGTACGAGATGGCCCTTCAGGACAGAGTAATGGAAGAAACCAAGGAGAAGAAGAATGCTGTGGAAGCTTATGTTTATGACATGCGTAACAAGGTATGTTGACTTACATATTCGAATATTCTCCAATGAACTTTTTTGTAACTAGAGCCTGAATTTCTTTTCCTCTATTTAGCTCTATGACAAGTACGATGACTTTGTCACATCTGAGGACAAGGAAGGTTTGCTTGCTAAGCTTCAGGAGGTTGAAGATTGGCTGTATGAAGATGGTGAGGATGAGACCAAGGGAGTCTATATCGCTAAACTCGAAGAACTGAAAAAGGTATGCCCTCTACTTGTACATGTAATTTATCAATAAAATGTTTTCATATATTTCTTTTATGAGTTGTAGGTTGGTGATCCTATTGAGGGGCGTTTCAAAGAGTGGGAAGTTAGAGATTCTGCTGTAAGCCAACTGGTATACTGCATCAAAAGCTTCAGAGAAGCAGCACTGTCTAGCGACCAAAAGTTTGAACACATCGACGTATCAGAAAAACAAAAGGTATTGCACTAACTCTAAATAGATGAGATAGTGTCATTGAGTTTTCTTCCTTTTTATATTCCAATGATACTAATTTTTCTACTCAGCAATTTCCCGGATTTGAGTAGTACTTTGTCATTGGCTTGCATTTCCTAATATAGTTGTGCTGTTCCAACACACATGGGTGTGTTTTTAAATTTTGCAATAAAGTTTATAGCTGCAATGCATTGTGGGTACTATTGTCAGTTACTAATCCATTTTGTCCTCTAGGTCATTAATGAGTGCTCCGAAGCAGAGACTTGGCTAATAGAGAAAAAACAGCAGCAGGATGCTCTGCCAAAGCATGCTAATCCTGTCCTCCTTGCTGCTGACCTTAAGAAGAAAGCTGAAACACTTGACAGGTTGGTATATGCCTATGCCCTTCCCCCTTTCTGAGATTGTCCTTCCCTAATGATACATGCACATTTAAGAACTATCCTTGTACTGAGAAGACTGATCCTTAAACCTTGCTTTTACAGGTTCTGCAAACCGATCATGACGAAACCCAAGCCAGCTCCCAAGCCGCAGACACCGCCTCCAACAGAGACCCCAGCGTCTGAGCCTCAAACACCAGAGCAGCAGCAACCAAATGGTGAAAACACAGCCAGTGAGCCAACGGTTGAGGAAGCTGCTGAGGAGCCTGCTGCCGAGCAGATGGACACAGACAAACCTGAGGGAGCCGCAGATCCCTCGGCTTAGTTTCATCGCTGTCGATCGAATGAGCTTTTTTATCTTTGCATGATCGACCTTGTTACCTGCTGCTACCGTTGGTAAGGACGGATTAGGCGAGATGGTTTGCGCATTTCTTTGAGGATGTGTTGGGACGTTGAGTTATGAACTGTTTCTTATTCCTTGACGAGGTGGTTGGATGGACCAGTAAGGATAAGGGCAGTAGGGGGGCACCTTTTATCAGGTTTTGGTGCCCCACGGGCTCCCTGTAATTGTCATTGATGATGGTCCCGTAAGACCGTGACATCCCGAATTTTTTGTGTTCTTATTGTAAAGGGCTACTTATAAAGTTCTCTGGAATACCATTCTTCAATTTTTGCCACTATTGCCTTTTCGTTCTCATTGGTAGGTTAAGGTGAATGTCCGAAGTCGTTTTAGACTGTTGATGAATCAAAGAGCCCCTGCGGCCCTGCGCACCAGGATGCAAAGGGCGATGTGCCAATCCGGGACAAAATCTCGGAGGTGGGCAGCTGACTGTTCTAAAGAGTGAGTCAACAGCATGCCCCTACGCACACGTTCGATAGCACGAAATGCCCAATGTGTGCTATGCGAGGATGGGAGTCATCTATTCTTGAAAAGAAAATGGTCGAAAGAGAGACAGAAAAAGTTAAACGCGAAGATATATAAGGATATACCTGAATCTGCTCAACTGTACAGCAACAATTGAAATCGATCGATTTGCTCAATGGAATCAGAGTTGTAAATCAAAACCTGAAGTGGTGCCAACGGAGGACAAGGCGGCAGTAGCCAGTAGGAACGATTATAGTCATCCTACTGAACGCCAACCGGAATCTTATGGCAGCAGGAACCCACTACCATTATCAATAATGATAACATCAAAGAATACACGAAGCACCAGTGGTCTAGTGGTAGAATAGTACCCTGCCACGGTACAGACCCGGGTTCGATTCCCGGCTGGTGCATTTCCATTTTGTCTCTTATTTTTTTCCACCTGGCGTCCCTACCTCTTTTCCCACCCTGCTTCGCTGTGGCTGTGGGTGCCTCCCGTCCCCTGTCTGCTCTTCGACTCCTTCCTTCGTTCTTCACCCTGCCGTTCCTTGCTGGTCGGAGCACAACAAGCAACACAGACGTAGCAGCCCGCCCAGCCTCTTGCGTCCCCGACTTCCATCACAGGCCTGGCATGAACCAGTGCACTGTCCTGCGCTAGCACACTCCCACAGGGAAGCACCACCGCCTCGCCCATCACGCCATTGCCATGCTCCCCTATCTATCCAAGACCATCGCCAAACGGCAACGCGCAGTTGCCATCCCCCAGCCTTTGTTGGCCGCATGCAGCTACGCCTCGCAACGCATCCACTCCCAGCCATGGGCGCCCTCCGGAGCTTCCTCCCCTCCTACCCGGAGCTCCTCCTGGCCGCGCTGTCCTTCCTCTCCCTCGCCGCCCTCCGCCGCGCGGTGCGCGCCCGGCGGCGGCGCGCGCCGGTGGCGTGGCCCTTGGTGGGCATGCTCCCCTTCGTGCTCGCCAACCTCGGCCGCCTCCTCGACGCCACCACCGACGCGCTCCGCGGGTGCGGCCGCACGTTCGAGTTCCGCGGGCCCTGGCTGGCGCGCGCCGACTTCCTCGTCACCTGCGACCCGGCGGCGGTGCGGCACTGCCTGGCCTCCAACCACGCCGGCTACGACAAGGGCCGCGACTTCGCCGAGATGTTCGACGTCGTCGGCGACGGGCTGCTCGTTGCCGACGCCGCGTCGTGGGCGCGCCAGCGGCACGTCGCCGCCGCCGTCTTCGCCGCCCCCGCGCTCCGCGCCTCCGTCCTCTCCACCCTCACCTGGCTCTTCTACGTCCTCTGCACGCACCCGGACGTCGAGGCCAAGATCCTCGACGAGCTCAAGACCCTGCGCCCCACCGCCACCCTCGCGGCCACCGGCGGCGGGGAGCACGCCGTGTTCGACGCCGACGCGCTCCAGCCCGCGTCCTACCTGCACGCCGCCGTCCTCGAGACGCTGCGGCTGTTCCCGCCGGCGCCGTTCGAGGAGAAGGAGGCGGTCGCCGACGACGTGCTGCCGGACGGCACGGAGGTGCCCAAGGGCACCAGGGTCATCTTCTGCATCTACGCCATGGGCAGGATAGAGGAGATATGGGGCAGCGACTGCCGCGAGTTCCGGCCGGAGCGGTGGCTGTCCGACATTGGCAGGGTCCGGCACGAGCCGAGCCACAAGTTCGCCGTGTTCAACTGCGGCCCCAGGAGCTGTCTCGGCAAGAACCTGGGGCTCAGCAACATCAAGATCGCCGCCGCGGCGATCTTATACAACTTTCAGGTGGAGCTCGTCGACGGCCATGCCGTCAAGCCACAGAACTCGGTGGTGCTACACACCAAGAACGGGATGAGGGTTAGGATCAAGAGAAGGAAGGCAGCATGATGTATTATGCTACCGACCACTTTGCATCTACGGAGTAGTAAACTACAAAAAGGGAAGACAAGTGAAGTGATATTGCTGAGAATAAAAAATGAAGCACAATTTCCAGAATGGTTTGCTCATGTAATTTCACTCTGATTGGATACAAGTTCTGAACTTCTGATGGTTCCAATCAGGCAAATTATTAGTACAAAATTGTTCACAAGTTTCGGGAAGAGAAGAAATTGCTGAATATATCTTCAGGCATCTCCACAAGTTCAGTAATATGTAATGTACACTTCCATGTACTACCTGACACTGTTGATAATGTATCATGCTAAACACAACCCCTTGATTTCCTTTATGCAGTCCAACAATAAATGGACCAAAGAATCTAAAGAATATTTCTGTCAGTAGATCATCCGCTTAAGTTTTGCAATAGATATCTTGCAGCTATCATTCAGGTCAACTTGCGCAACTATTCAACCGTTTGTTTACACAACATATCAGCAGAACAGAAAGGGTAACAATAGTTGCAGCTGTAAAGATGATTGCCTGCACACACCAAACGAGAGGAACTGTAAGAAACAAGAATGATCTTCTACATAAGCTCAGAATAAGTAGCAGCCGAATTTGAATTTCACTTGTAGACTTATTAAGGAGTTTGTGCAGACAAAACATCGTCGTTCTGAAACTAACCAGAACAGCAGAAGCAGCAAGTCCAGGCCGTTCTCGAGGGTTCCGGTCATAGTACTTGCAGCAATAAAGAAGAGCTGCGACGTACCAAACTATAGGGCACAAGAAGCCTAAAAGAAAACTGCAGTAGTACTATGGTCAATACAGCATGCAATGCAATACTCGAAATATGAAATTGGAGGTATAGACTGACTCACCAAGACCAACCTATTCCACAGCCAAAGCAGGGAAGCCGTCTCTCAAACATTGATAATCGTGGATTTTCTTCATCTCCAAGTAGTGTGTACTTCCCAAGGCACGCTTGGCAACGGCAAAATTCATCTGACCTTCCTGTGAAATTCAGAAGAGGAATGAAGTTAAAGCAAAACCATTTCAAGAGACCTTTGAAATACTCTTGGTGATACAATCTGATCACACTTCTGATGAAATGACAGTGAGATTTCTAGTGTCTAACTAACATGCTAGTGCACCCAGTAAATGAGGATAAGTTATTGAACAAGTTACCTGCCCTCATAAAAAAACCAAGGCGCAAACCCCAGGCTGCAACAGTATTACAGCTGTCTGGCAAAGGAACAGCCAATGGCTTTGAAGCCTTTCAGCATTTGCAGATATCTCACTGCTGTTGTAATGGCTTAATGAAAACTGGTGTTAAGAACTAATCATCTCAGGTAACAGCTGCACAGATAAGACACGAGAAGTTAGCACGAAAATTTGATGGTACCTAACCTCTCGAAAGCACAAAAAAAGGGACAAAATGCATTTCAGTAAATTGATATTTTAGGTACCTAAACCATGATGACGTACTAGTTTTGTCAATTGTTTTCTCTATAAAAACACACAGTACAGAAACCTTCAAGTTCATTTTACCCTGCTAGTAGCTGTTTAGCTTTGGCATCACAAAGTGTATATATCTTTTGTGTATACTTCGGAATGTAGGCCATGTGATCTTTGTGGTTTAACTTTATTGACAGGATTGATGTCTGCTCTCTTGGTGAACTTTGGGCTTTGGCTCTATGCGATTGGGGCATTTAGATTTGAATGTGGCATCCTTTTCTTTCCAAAAATAAGCACCACTCCTCATCATATGAAAAGTTAGTAGGTTAAACCAGTATCCAAATGCATTAGTAAATGCAACAGGGCATGACGCAGCCTATAGTCACAAAGCAAAACGAACATAGAAGCTACATCGCAACACGAGATGCAGTTGTATCTGCTAGAAGATTATGCTTCACTCGGAATCTTAGACTGATAATCAATCTGAACTCACTTACGGCTCTGGTGCTACTCTAACTGAACTAGTAGATCTAAGGAAGTACGGGCTTCTGGTATATACACTGTAACAGTTACTCTACAACAGGAGCTGAACCCATCGTTCCAGATCCAAACAAGATGTAGTGAACCACAATAACGGTTCCCAATCGCATATTTCAGAGCCAATCAGCTTGCTTGCCCTTCGCTGCCACATTCTAAAATTGCAGAAACACCAAGCCGAGACGAAGAGCGAAAGCAAGCGTAGTAACAGTTAATTCACTGTCCAAAGACTCTATCGCATCTCCGGTCAGTAATTTCGTCGAACAGGGTGTGCTCGCAGGTCAACGCCCCACCACAACGGGGGACCAGGAACCGATCGGGCAATTGCCACAGCCAGCCTATAACCGCAACCGCGCGGTCCCCAGATTGCGCATCAGCTACTACATTCCCAGCCGAAAATCTAGCAATGCCCCGCGCCCAAGAAAACCCAGGACCGAGCCTCGATTCCGCCGAAGCAAGGGGAGCCTCTCTCGGCAGCATCAGTCCACGCGATCGAGGCGGGGGGTCGAAGAAACTTACGTGCGCTTATGGAAGCTCATGCGAGGAAGGAGGGCGTGGAATTTCCCTCTGCTTGCTTCGAGCTCCGGTTGGTCTGGGTGGGTGGAGAGGGACGCGGGGCGTGGGGAACGAGCTGGGCAAGTGGGGAGGACAAGGAGGCGGAGAGCTCTGGAGGCTGGAGCTGGAGCTGGAGCTGGAGCTGAGGGGGTTGTCGTCTCCTTTCCCTTTCGGGTGGATTTTTGGTTCCGGTACGTTACCGGGCGGGATGTCTCGTGTGACCACGTGAACGATCCAGATCTGAAATTCGGAACCTTGGTCTCATCTCAAGAACAGAAAGAGATCTGAAGCTGCTTTGGGCGAGTACAACGGTGGAGACAGCTGCTGTCTTTTTGACACAAACAGACAGCTAAGTAGACAGCTTGTACAATAGTTTATCTATTTGGCTGTCTATATGGTAATTAATTCATCATTAACACACAAATTTATCGTGATCTAGTGCACAATCGATCTTTGTAACTATTTTTATGGCAGATAATATAAAGTACATCCAAATATAAATGTGTGGCTGACAAGTAGAACCATATATCCAACCTTATCTTCCTCCTCCCTAGAGCTCTGCCTCCCCACCATATCCTCCACCCGACCATGCTCTTCCGGTCTTCCCTCTCCTCTCTCTCCCTCTCCCTCCCCCTCCCCCCACTCTCTCTCTCCAGCGAGGAGCGGCAGCCCCGGCGTGGTGGCGGGCAGGGCTGCGCTGCGCGGCCCGCGAGACGCTCGCAGCGGACGGCGGCCGCCGCGGCAGGTCTCCCACGCGCGGCCGGCGAGATCCCGCGGCGGTCCCCGCACGGCGGCGGGCGGGGCTGCGAGCCTGCGGACGGCGGTCGGAGCAAGCACAGCGCGAGCGCGAGCGCGCTACGGCCGGTGGCTGGCGTGATGCAGCATGGACGACGGACGACGAGGCATCCGACGGCTGCCATAGCTTGGTGCGAGCGGCCGGCTTGTAGCATGGAGCAGGTGCCCGGCGGGATGCACACGCAGCTCCGGTATGTTCGCACCAAATCCCGTCGCCGCATGGGATGGAGTTAGGAGCACGAGCCGCTGCGTACAACGGTGCCGGGAGCGACGAAAAGGCCTGGGAGCACGAGCCCCCGTCGTCCTTTCGTGAGGCGACGGCAGGATCGTCTATACGTTCGGTGAGGTTTTTTGTAAAGTTTTCAACACATAGACGGCAAAAAGACAGCCGTTGTACGTGCCCTTAGACCAGGATAGCGCTGATGGAGACATTACGGTGGTGTAATTAGTGATGGACCATTTCTACATTTCTACGCCAAGATAAAACCCTGGTTGATGCTGTAACGGCGTAGTGGTTTGGCTGCCACTGATGGTGAAGAGTCAAAATAACCAGCTTATTAATCTTGTATTGGGGGAATCGGGTCAAGCGTTTATCTTATCCTATCTCGTGTCTGCCACAAACGAGCTTAAGAGCAACTCTAGGATAAGTAAAAATAAGACTTTATATTTTAATTTGAGGGTCAGTTTTAAAAATTTAAAGTGTCAAATAAAAAGTGTGCTCCAGCCCAACTAACTAAACCGGGCCACCATCCATTTGACCGGTGGCGACATGCGGGCTGACCGGGGCCATCCATCTACGTAACTCCCAACGGCTCGCTCGCTCTCCAAAGCCAAGAAGCAAGCCGGCCATGTCGTCGGCCTCCGGCGGCCGGCGCATCACCTTCACCCACACCCTCGCCCCCACCTCCCACTTCACCGTTCTCCCGGTCGCCGTCGGCTGCGTCCGCCACTGCGCGCAGTCGCCGGCGAGGACCACCCCACCGCCCCGCGTGGAGGGAGGCCCCGGGCTCCTGTACCGGTCCCAGCCGCGCGGCTCGCCGGACAACACCTCCCGCCCGCCGCCGCTGTGGAGGAACCAGCTCAGTGACGCTGTGCGCCGAGAGCTCGAACCGCCAGGACCGCAAGGATCATTCGTTGCCATGCTCCGATTAGTATCGGGTAGATCTTGGATGTTTCTTTAATTTTTCTAATCCAGGACGGAAGGAACAGCTGCTAGTACTACTACACGGTAATCCAAAATTCAACGGTAATACTAGGGATCAGGCGTCCGGACGCCGCTTGATCCATCGGACGCCACCGCCTAGCAGCGTTTCCTATTTACGTGGCTGCCATCTCTCCTATTCAGCATCCCGATTTCTAAAAAAACCGCATCGTTCCTGGATCTCGCGACGCCATCGTCGCCTCCTCCTCGCGACCTCGCTCCCGCGCCGCCGCCGCGTTCGCCGCCGCCTCCGTCCCTCTTCTGCGCCGACATCCGCGACGGCGCCCTGTCCGCGGCCAGGGTCACCGCGCCCGCCGTCAGGAAGGCCGTCTCCGTGCTCCTCGCCGCGCCAGACCCGGCGCGCCCCGACGAGGTCGCATGCCGCTGCGCCTCGCTCAACAACTGGTACGGTGTCATCCCGGCGCTCTTCCCCAACGCCAGGTACGTGTACGCCATCATGACGAACTCCATGGAGCACTATGTCAAGAAGCTCCGCCACTACGTCGGCGGCCTGCCGCTCGTCGCCGCCGAGTACGGCGCGTCCAAGGGCTGGGTGGGGGCCAACGTCGAGGCGGAGACGCCGTCGGAGCCGGAGTCCGCCATCGCCGTGGCGCTGCTACTCCTGGCGGGCGCGCTGCTGCTCCTCACCTCCTTCGGGGGCGGCCGCACCGGCGCCGGCTCTGATTCCCGTCCAGAGCTCGCCAGCCGGCACGAGGTAGAGTCCGGCTCCGGCACGGTGGCGGCAGACCACGCGCGGTGCTCGGAGGTGGGCGCGGCGGCGCTGCGCGCGGGCACGCGGTGGACGCCGCCGCGGCCGCCGCGCTCTGCCTCGGCGCGGTGCACCCGATGTCCAGCGGCGTCGGTGGAGGCGCGAGGGGGGAGAAGAGAGAGGGAAAGAGAGGAGAGAGAGAGAGAGGAGAGAGGGGGAACAGAGGGACCCTGTGGAGTTTTTCTCAAAATTTGATGGGCTACTAATTTTAGTCACTAGTATAGTCATTCCATTGGAGAAGTTTTTTTTTGACTCAGAGTGGCTAAAACAAGGTATAGAGGCCTATTTGCTCGGTCGGCTGGAGATGCTCTAATGACGCTTGTTTAAGTGGCCGGTCAGCTAGTTTAAGGATCCAGAGGAAGTAAAAAAACACACGAATACCTTGACTACGTAAAACTTAGCTAAACACGCCACAGACTGTCAGCTCTGTATCATGTTCGTACAATAGGCATGGAATTTAATTATTTTCGGTTAGCCATTCCGTGTTCCGTTACAATTTTTTAAAAAGAATGTTGAACTGCACATTAGAAACAACCTAAGTATGCAGGGGGCAGCCAGGCCCCGTGCTGCATGTGCTGCAGCCCGGGTCTGAATCCTAGAAAACAAGGGTACATGAGAGTTAGAAATAGACAAAATATGAAGGTAGCCGGAAGTTAAGGGCATATTAGCTTGATCAGCCCGGGCCTTACCTTGTTTCTGGCTCCGCCCTGTAAGAGCATCTCCAAGAAAGTAGCAAAAAATGGTTAGCTAAAATTCTGATTTAGCTATCATGTAAAATGAAATGGCTAGCTAAAAAGCAATCCAATCCAACAGACTCTCTATATTAGAACCCTGTGGGCTACAATCTTTTTTTTTTGCTTTGGGCCTGCTCGGCAGCTTGCTAGGCCCATTTTGAAACATACGCAGTCGAGCGTAGCCGCCCGGCCGCCGCACTCGCCACCGCACTTGCCGGCGCGCCCGCCCACGCAGTCTCGCAGCGAGGCCTTGGTCTGGTACCCCCATCTCCTCTCTGCCTCCTCCGCCGCCGGCCGCTTGCCCCCCTGCCTCGTGCGGCTCCAACGGCGGCGAGGATCTGCGGCCAAGCGCGGCGGCGTGCTCCCCCCATCGCCGGCTCCAACGCCGCCGCCGACGCCGGCTCCAGCACCGCCGCCATCGCCGATTTGTCCTTCGCTGGCTCCAGCTCCGGTCCCCCATCTCATCTCTGCCTCCTCCGCCACCGGCCGCTTGCCTCCTGCCTCGTGTGGCTCCGCCAGCGGCGAGCAGCTACGGCCGCGCGGCGGCGAGCTCGCCCCACCGCTGCCGATTTGGGCCCTTGCCGGGCTCGAGCTCCGGCACCCCATCTCGTCTGCCTCCTCCGCCGGTCGCGACCACGCAGGAGCGACGGCCGAGCGGTCCGCGCGAGCCCACCGCCGCGGGGCGCCGCCGCCGGACTTGGCCGCGCGTAGGGGAGGCGAGCCGCACGGGCGCAGGCGCGGCAAAATCGACGCGGGAAGAAGGATTCGCCCGCGCGCCAGGAGCGATGGCGAGCGTGCGGCGTGAGGGAAAAGAAGCGAGCACAGGTCGCCGGATACCGTGCGGGGAAAAATACCGAGGGTGATACCGCTTCTGTTGGATGAGGTTTTTTTCCATATTCTCTTTTTTTAGCTGACAAAAAGGATTTACACGAGTGGTTTGAGTTGCTCTAAGCATGCAATGCTTTATTTGGATGTGCCAGTTTGTCGAACAACAAAATCAGTTCAGTCGATATGACTACAATTTGCCGGTCATCGTAGAAAACTATAAATCAAAATCTCGGTGACTCAGCCATCGGTTATATATGATTTAACATTTGTCCATTGTGATGAGTTTCTTGAGAATCAGAATCAGCAGCAAACAGAAGACCAAGAAACTGCGCCTCATGTCATATTAGCACATGGTATTCAAACGACTAAAATGCTGAGGTTTTTTTTCCTAGGCCATTGTTTTTAACATAATTTTAATGCCAATAGCTTTCATGTTGGCTGAGACTGCAAAAGGCATTTTTCTCTATATATATTTTCTCTCATATTATATATAGCACTGCATAAATAAAATATCTTAGATAAACTGATCGTATAATAGTTGGTAAGACTTCTTATGGTGAAATCTACCTACTAGAGTTCTACTCGACTCATCACTTAGAATTGTATGTATAAGTATTTTTCCTCTTTCTTCCACATGGACAAAAAATTGACACGGCACACCTATGAGGTAGCTGACTAAGCATCATTGGCAGTGGCGGATCCAGCTTTTGATCAAGACTAGGGCCAAATTCAGCGGCCAAAACTACCACATGTACATCATATATAAAGTAATAGCAACAATACATCAAAGGTTCCAAATCGAGAAGATGCTTAAAATAATATGTTCGATAATGCGAATTGTGATGCAATAGTTCAGATTTTTTTGGCATATTTATGACCTTGTGGTTGGCAAGGACCTAATAAAATATACTCCCTATTAGCATTATCCTTAATGTTTGAATGCATTTTTCTAATTGGTTTCTTAACCCAGGATCCACAATAATATCATCAGGATCCGACGACATATGATTGGAATCTCCCTTCTCCTGTAAACAACATTGCTGTTGCTAGCTTCCATTTTATGGTCTCTTCTCGTGCAAAGAGATCAAATTGGTTCACTTCTATTTGTGTAGCACTAACTCTAGTTAGAACTGTTTTCTTGTTTTGTCCTTGAGATGGAGGTGGAGATCGATTTATTTCTTGTTGTGGAGCTCAAGATGGAAGGAATTTATCGACTACATTCAGTCATTCATTTGTGTGGCACAAAAATGACAGAAATAAGATTTCAAATGATTGCTAGTCTTGGCGAAACATCACTACAAAATGAGCTCGCTACAAAATATGGAGTAGAACACAAATCTCATTACATGGGAGAGATTAGAAAAATAAACACCTCAAAGACCCAAGTAGAGTGGCCGCCGGACGGCGGTGCCTCCTTCCGGCCACGGCGTGCACTGCAGGTCTCCAGATTGCCAGATTGCAGCCCGCATGCAAGTATGCAACGGAGGAGCAGATGAGGAACCAATCACCAAAGTGAATTGCGGAGGGGCAAGTTCATGAGCAACGATGAGGGCTCGATGGCCAGCAGATGCGGCGTACCAAGCGGCGGCGACGGGCATCGCGCATTCGCGCCGGTGGCCGCTAGTTGCGATGTGGCTAGGGGACACGTCTCGATGGATTGGAAAGATGGGCTGAGCGCCTGGGCATAATATTTTTTGGGCCAAAACTGAGAAGGGGTAGTGAAGATTATTGGGCCATGACTAGAGCCACGGCCACGGCCTGAGTGGCCCTAGGCACAGGTCTGTCTCTGATCATTGGAAGAGGCCTAAGTAGGGATGAAAACGGATCGGATCGGAGCGGATAATACTTTTTCCATATCCGCATCCTCTTTTTTCTGTTGGATACGGAGCGGAGCGGATATTACCCGAATACGGTTATGGATACGGATTTTTTCGGAGATCGGAGATGGTGCGGACGCGTATCGGAGTCGGTGCGTAAGCGGATTAAAATAGACGGATAATACATACTTATGCGCAACTTTTATGATGATGAATATTTTTTAAACGTAAACCACAAAGAAATAATATAACGTGAGATTTTTTTCCACCGCTGATGTGACGCAAGAAAAAAAGGAAAAATAAAAAATAGAAAAGGGAAAATAAAAATATATTTTATCAAATAGCCACACAATGACCGGATTCGGATCGGATCGGACGCGGAAATTATCCACACCACTTTCATCCCTAGGCCTAAGTATGTTGGAGAGAGACTAAGGCTGTGTTTAGATCACTACCGCAGTTTGTCGCACCGCGCCACAACTCCTACGCCTAGCTTGAGGCTCCGCAAGCCTCCTAAAGTACCGTAGTTCATTTTAGACGCCGTATGCTGCTTAAGATGTTGCGCTGATTTTGCTCGTCGCACCTACGGCGCAGCCGCTGCCGCGGCGTGACGTACTTAGGCACCGTATAAACACTCTCTAAGCCCGCTAAATCTTGAGATTTACGAAGCTATTATAAGCATCTTGCTGTCTAGGAACAAGTGAAAAAATAGTTAAATCCTATATAAATTTTGATAAAATACAAGCACCCCGTTGACAGGTTCCAAGAAAAACCTGCGTATTTTAGCCTTGTCAAGGCGTCAAGGGTGCCAATGATTGCCCGACGTGCGTAGCTATTGTGCGTCGTAGGCAGAATGATTATATTATACGGAGTAGCTTATATATACAAGTGTTTGAAGAGTCTAAGCTCTGTTTAACCTTGCTCGCTCGAGTTTGATTCAGCAAGATGCTAGGTTGAAGTTGTTAACAAATCACGTACTAGTATCATAGCACGCGATCGGCGATACACGTCTATAACAAAGCTAATAACACGAATCAAGTATTCAAGCAGCAAGCCCGGGGGCTTTCGACGGTTGTCCATGGACGCGTAAAGCGAGGGATGCAGAACTTTCGATCGAAGACTTCAAGTCTCCGTCAAGTTCAACGCGTTTTCCAAGAAAAAAACATTTTGATGTTTTTTCTTCTTTATTTCGAGAACATGGATGAAGCCGATCATTCGTTGTTATCGCTCGGCAACTAGCGCTGACACTTGACAGTGTGCTTCAGCCTTCCTATTACTACTAGTTCTGCATGTTTGGCTGTGTTTAGTTTCACAAGAAACTAAAAAATTCTCTCTCCAAACTTTACTATCCAACTATCACATTAAATCACATCAAATCTCTCTTCATGCATGAAACACTAAACGTGGGTAAATAAAAAAATTAAGTACCTAGTTTTGATGTACACGATGTGACGAATCTTTTGAGCCTAGTTAGGTCGTGATAGAGCAATGTTTACCACAAACAAACGAGCGCTACAGTATTCGATGTGACATTTTCACCAAACTTTCTTTTTTACGTTTTGAAACTAAACACACCCAAATGACTACCACTTAATCCCAAGATTGACAATTTTCTGCTTCGGCCCTGTTTAGTTCCCAGTCACATCATCAAACTTCTAAAAATTCTCTCTCCAAACTTCACTATTCACCTATCACATCAAATCTCTCTCCTCATGCATGGAGTACTAAACATGGGTAAATAAAAAAACTAGTTACATAATTTTGATGTACACGACGAGACGAATTTTTTAATCATATTTAGGTTATGGTAGGACAATGTTTACCACAAACAAACGAAAAGTACTACAGTGTCCGATGTGACTTTTTTACTTTACTTTTTACCTTTTTCAACGAACTAAACACCCCCTTCGATCCCTGATCCTAGCCAGACATGATCAGTCACTTTCACATGGATGAAAACAAGACTACACAGGAATACAGGATGTATCAACGTCAGCGCTATGAGTACTAAGGCTATCTCCATGAGGACACCAATCCCGCGACCCAAACCCATTTTGAGTCACACAGGCTTTTAGGTAACAAAAACGTCTCCAACAGACTACCCATACCGGATTCCCCCCGACCCAACAATAGGTCTCTCTCTCATCGACCCATTCGTCTCACCTCCTCATTCTCGCCATCGCCTGCTCCTCTTCGCCGACGATGACTCCTCGCCGCGCCCCGCTCCCCGCCGACTCCTCCTCGCCGCGCCCCGCTCCCCGCCGCCGACTCTTCCTCGCCGCTGCCTCGCCTTGCCCCGTTGCTCGCTGCGCCTGTAGCTCCCCGCCTCGCGGTCGGCGGCGGCGGCGGCCATGGCGAGCAAGCTTGGCTCCGGCGGCCACGGAGGAGCTCGGCCTGGGCCACGCCATGGGGCAGCTCGACCCCGGCGGCCTGGGGGAGCTCGACCTCGGCCCGGCCATGGGGAGCTCGAGGGGGTGGCCGGGTCGGCGTGGCCCACGGCATCGGCGTCGACGACCAGGGCGGCGGCGAGCGGCTGCACGGTGATGGCGTTGCCGCGAAGCACCACCGCGGCGAGGGCAGCCGTGGGGGCGACGAGCGGCGCGAAGAGCACGGCGTTCCGGATCGGGAGGAATGGTTGACAAACACGAACAAGTCCGCCGCCCCAACTCGCAGCTGCCACCAGCTCGGCCGCCGTCGGCTTCGTTCGGCTACTGCCTCGCCGTCCGCGCTCGGACCCAGCGCCGCCGCGCTTCCACTCACGGCGCCTTGGCCACCCCGCCCTGCTGCTCCCGCCACGTTGGCCGGTCCAGCGCGGCGGCCTGCTGCTGGTGTCCGCCGCACAGGAGCCGTGCTGCCCGCTGGTCGGGAGCTGTGCGCCGCCGCACGACCGGTCGGGAGGTCGTGCCCCCATCGGCCTCTGCCGCTGTTCGGGAGGATGGGTTGGGGGAGCGAGAGAGAAAGAGATAGGTTATGCGTATGAGTAGCTGTTGAAGAGGATGAGTTTTTAGATTATCATCCATTCACTGTGTAACAAAATAAGAAATGGGTCTTGTGAATGGATCTCCACTGTTGGAGATAGTCTAACGCGTAAATATATTGGTAAGGATAGAGGCTGTGTTTAGTTTCAGTCAAATCATTAAATTTTTCAAAATTCTCTCTCCAAACTTCACTATTCATCTATCACAATAAATCTATCTCCTCGTGCATGTAACACTAAAAGTGGGTAAATAAAAATTAATTAAATGGTTTTGATGTACACGACGAGACGAATCTTTAAGCCTAGTTAGGTCATGATAGGATAATGTTTACCACAAACAAACGAGAAAAGTGTTACAGTATCGAATGTGACATTTTCACCAAACTTTCCCTACCACTTTTGCACCTAAACACACCCAGAGAGGTCTTTACGCGTACGGAGTGCAGATTACTGCTAGGCTATTACTTCAATGTCTTCGTCTGTTCCGAGGACGCGGAAACCGGATGGAAACTTGCTACCAGAAGGACGACCAGTAGAACCTGCAACTGCGAAGCATTTCATGGATTCCGTGTGGAGAAATCATCGTCGACCCAGCACAATATAAGGGGCAGGATGCATGTTAACTCGACCAGCAGGCCGAGAGATTGCAGGTTAAGCTGATCAGCAAGTCGGTTCCAAGCTCTCACTCACTCACTCGAGGTCTCTCGATCCTCTTCTTTCCCATGGACAAGGCGAGCAGCGCCACCGCCCTTCCCGCTGCCGCGGGCGTCGCTGATGCCCACGACGCGCAGCCGCCGGAGCCAGAAGCAGCCGAGCAGGCGGCGTCGTCGCCCATCGCCGCGCGCCTCCGTTCCGCCTGCGGCGCGTTCCTCCGCGCCGCGGCGCTCCTCCTCGCGTCCTACAGCCTCGCCGTCACGGCGTGGCGCGCGCGCCACGAGCCACGGGACCTGGCGTTCGTCGCCGGATCCTGCGCTCTCCTGGCGGCGCTCCTTGCGTGCCTCCGGCGCGCGGAGGGCCTCACGGCGGCGTCGCCGGCGGGGGAGAGGCACCGCGTGCAGGCCTCCGTGTGGGCGCTGTCCACCGTGCTCAGCTGCGTCTTCGCCTACCGTGTGGCCGGAATCATGCCGCCCGCGCTGGCGGCGCTCGTTTGGTGCATGACTGCGATCGTCGTCCTCACTGGCCTGTTCTTGCTCGTGCTCTGCAAAGACCAACAGCACTACGAAGCCGTGGACAATGTCGACGACTGTGATGCTGCCAGCGAATGCAAACCATTCAACAAGATTAGCACTGCTGATGCATTGGTGTAGCAAGTAGCTACAGTGTACAGACTGATGATTCTTTACCGGACCTTACATATAGCATAGGAAATGTGTGAAATTAGCAACCATAAGCGGTTAATTAATCTTGGTCATTTGTATTAACATTAACATAATTATAATTATATAAAGTTCACTCGGTTTATTTGTTTACCGTTGTTGCCTGTAACTTACACTTTAGTGTACAGTAATATTCACTGGTTTTCATTTTGAGGAAACAATATTCACTGGTTGGATACAGTCATACAAATGAAGTGTTACTATTCACAGAAATTTTAGGTTCGGTTTGATACAGATTAAGTGTTAAAGTACCGTGTTGTTTTTACGGAAGTGTTGAAGTACCAAGCCCTGAACAATGGGCTGTGGTGGTAAACCCCGGAGCTCTCTCTTGTGCTTTCTAGAAAATATTCTGGGGAGGATTGGATTACCTTCACTGCCGACCCTCTGGTATGGAGACGGCGGAAGACAACTGATCGGTTGTGTCGTGTTGGTGTGGCCATACAAGTCGCTGGAGATAAAATATGGGGACTGAGATTGCACACCGGAGACAAAGATAATGTTGGGCGCTCCTTGCGTGCCTCCGGCGCGCGGAGGGCCTCACGGCGGCGTCGCCGGCGGGGGAGAGGCACCGCGTGCAGGCCTCCGTGTGGGCGCTGTCCACCGTGCTCAGCTGCGTCTTCGCCTACCGTGTGGCCGGAATCATGCCGCCCGCGCTGGCGGCGCTCGTTTGGTGCATGACTGCGATCGTCGTCCTCACTGGCCTGTTCTTGCTCGTGCTCTGCAAAGACCAACAGCACTACGAAGCCGTGGACAATGTCGACGACTGTGATGCTGCCAGCGAATGCAAACCATTCAACAAGATTAGCACTGCTGATGCATTGGTGTAGCAAGTAGCTACAGTGTACAGACTGATGATTCTTTACCGGACCTTACATATAGCATAGGAAATGTGTGAAATTAGCAACCATAAGCGGTTAATTAATCTTGGTCATTTGTATTAACATTAACATAATTATAATTATATAAAGTTCACTCGGTTTATTTGTTTACCGTTGTTGCCTGTAACTTACACTTTAGTGTACAGTAATATTCACTGGTTTTCATTTTGAGGAAACAATATTCACTGGTTGGATACAGTCATACAAATGAAGTGTTACTATTCACAGAAATTTTAGGTTCGGTTTGATACAGATTAAGTGTTAAAGTACCGTGTTGTTTTTACGGAAGTGTTGAAGTACCAAGCCCTGAACAATGGGCTGTGGTGGTAAACCCCGGAGCTCTCTCTTGTGCTTTCTAGAAAATATTCTGGGGAGGATTGGATTACCTTCACTGCCGACCCTCTGGTATGGAGACGGCGGAAGACAACTGATCGGTTGTGTCGTGTTGGTGTGGCCATACAAGTCGCTGGAGATAAAATATGGGGACTGAGATTGCACACCGGAGACAAAGATAATGTTGGGGATGGAGCGCTCACATTTTTGTTTGAACGGAACTACGGCAGGCAATTTATCTACCTGAACTTTGTATTAAGCATGCAAAAAGGGTTTGGCATACAAGGATTTGTGAAGGGAAGGAAAGGTGAAGGACAGGAGCTGCTAGTGACCTATTACAGTTGGAGCGCTCACTAGAGATGAAGATACTAAATAATGATTCTGTGTTAGCCTGGTCTCCTTAAATCCGGCCGGATGGGGAAGGAGAGAGAGGAGCGAAAGCGAAGGGAGACGTGTGGTGCTGGCAGGTGTCGAAGCTAACGCCGGTGAGGCAGAGAATGGTGGCAGGGTGCGGCGATGGTGATTAGACGCAGGGTGGCATTCGGTCCATTCGGTCATTTCGGTTCGGTTTATTCGGTTTCGGTCATTTCAGGTTTTAGAAAAGTGAGGACTGAAGTTTTAAAAAGTAAAATAGAAACCGAACCTGAATAGACCGGTTATTTCGGTTCGGTCTATTCGGTCCACCGAATTACCCGAATTTCATAGATATCCTTGTCACCTCGCAAAACTCTATGGTAGAATTTAAATTCCCAACTAATTTTAAGTCCATGGATTTAACGACTACTCAATGAAAGCAAGTACCTAACAAGTTTATGAAACAAAGTTTGAAATAGTTTAAAACACAAAGGTGTAACATTCATAGTCTAAACAAAAATACGTAAATATATTGAATTTTGGGTTATTGGGTCTATTCGGGTTATAGACCATAGGAACCGAAACCGAATCCGAACTTTCAATTATAAAATTATCTGGACCGAACCCGAAACTCGAAACCCGAATAGACCGGCAATTCGGGTAATTTGGGTTCGGTTCGGTTCGGTTTTTGAGTTTCGGGTTTAAAGTGCCCACCCCTATTAGACGGGGATCGATCAGCATGTACTCTTGCCCTATAGAATTTAGACGTCCTTTTGAACAAAATTTTAGTCAAATATTAGAAATATAAATCACGAATAACTTTTCAGTCGTTACGTTTAAAAAATAAGAAATCAAAGTTATATTCTAAATCATGAATACATATGTTATTTTTAATAAATATTTTTTTAAAAATAAGAGATCAAAGTTATATTTTGGAGACCATATTGTTGTCCAAAACAATATATGTCTAAATCATATACGAATGGAGTACCAGTATTTTTTTCCCCACATGCGCGAGCGGATAAGATGGAAAGGATGAGAGCTATCGATGGAACCTCTCTCAGTAGAGCCCTCTCTGACTTAGTCGCCTGCCTTTTATTTTTATCCAACATAGGTACCATGTCAAGATCGCTCCATTACAAGTATCAGTTTTCTCACGCCAAGAGTCAAGGACAAGCAATCAACAACCACACGGTTTTACATCAATTGCCTATTAGAGATGGCAACGAATCAATGTGCATACGTATAGCCTTGCAATGAATTCATTCGCCAATAAGCCAAATAACGATTTGAGTGCAAATTTATAAGAACTAGCCCGTCAACCTAACCTTGTAACATGGATTAGCAATTTTATGAGATATAACTATTTTAAATACAAAAGTATTAGAAGTTCATGGATACATTTAGTGCACACTCTAATAATCAATATATTTGTTTTCTAATTTGTTTATTTTATAACACAATAATAAATACTTGTTCCTAATTTGGTTTTGATTGACGACTATGGTTACGATTACAAGATACACGTTTTCATCTTCGCTCATAGTTCCCCTTTTTCATATCCATATGTGTTTAAACGAAATCTTGAGTACGTCATACGAAAGTTCCATTGCAAAGCACTGCGGCGTGGTAGAATCTCCTTCGGGAATATAAGATTCTTGTGAGGCTAATCCTGGGCTGCTAGGAGGAGGGACGACAGGGCCCGGTGGGCACTTGGGTCCTTGCACGCGTGTAAGTGATAAGCCGAGAAATTTCAATACAGAATCGGTTCACCATACAACCAAAAGTCTTTCAATTAACCAAGCCAAGAGTTCTAAAAAAAAAACAAAAACAAAGTCAAGAGCGAAGATTTGGTTGGAGAACGAAAACACAATGGTTGTTTTTGCTTCCAACCCTTCTTCCCTCCGTACGTCATGATCGGATCTGTACATATACAGGTTTCGATCCCATCGGAAAGAATCTGAATAAACGTCGCTGTCATGACCGACATACATCGATCAGTCGTCGTTGCCGCTCGTTGAGCAGAACGCGGGGGCAGCTCGCGACCTTTTCGTTCCTTGGGGGTACCGATACCGACGACAAGAACGGGTCTGCCAAGACATTGACAAGCAAATCCAGGAGGAAGTGTGGCCATTGTTGACTGACTGAATCCAACGCAGCGGCCTCGATGACTCGATCCTCTATTGCCGCGTGAACGATTAGAGATGGCCTTGTTGTTTAATGCTTAGTTCTAAAAAGTAACTTTCAGATACACTATGTAAAAAGAAAATTCTCCATCACATTAAAATGTCATAATATGCATGGAGTACTGAATATAGATGGAACTAAAAATTAATTGCTGCGATAAAGACGAACATTTTCAGTCTAATTAATTAATTTTTTAGATAGTTTTTCACAAATACAAACGAAATGATACAATGACGCAATGATTACGATGTTACATCTTACTCCTAAATTCAACTCCTAATTCCAATATCTAAACCGCCTAAATTCGCCGCCGCCGGCCGACACGCGAGAAAAAGACGCATCCAGCATACATCTACGAACTTGGGGGACAGCACCACAGTCCACATGCACACTAGCAGCAAGCGAAAAGGTTTGTTCCTCTTCTCCCCAAAATGGAGAAGACGAGCAGCATGATGATCGCCTGTGTCCCTGCCCCCGCCGCCGATAGATCCCGGCCACCACGCGCAGCCGGCGTAGCCAACCACCAGCCGGATGCGCAGGCAACAGCAGAAGAAGAGCGGTGGTGCTCGCCTTCGTGTGCCTGCAGCATCGCAATAGTTCAGATTT
>OAMR01000288.1:269154-285051 GCA_900205405.1 Echinochloa crus-galli
TACGTGCTCAGACATTCCGTCGAGCATGTCGCCCACCACATGCTCTCGGAGTCCAAGCCATGGCTGTATGTATGTGGAGCTCAGTCGGCGTCGTGCCGAGAGGGAAGGTTCGGCAGTAGCGGAGTAAGTCGGACGTCTCACAGATAATCGATGCCCGTATCAGCGGACATAGGTAAAGAATAAGCCGACAGCGCGTTTATCAGCCCGAGCCGGCTGGGAGAGCCGACTGCAGCTTTTTTAACACGCGTGGAAGCTGGGGCTGCCGAAGCGTCCGATCCCGCGGGGAGGACAGGTGCCTAGCATCCGAAGCGGTCCTGCACGGAGGACCCGGTGCAGGAGTCCTGCATGCAATTTTTTTCCGCCAAGACCATCCGTACCAAGACCTGGACGGCGTCGACCACCGTGTTGCCGCCGCCACGAATTGGTTTAGTGATTAGTGTAGTTATATACTCCGTACTCACCTTTTCTAAAAAATAGAACTTTTGCTTCTCGAGAAGTAAAACAATTACAAGTTTGATCAAATTTATAAAAATATTAATATTTATGATATAAAATAAATATCAATCTCATATACTAATTATAAAATATACAAATTTTATTTGAAAATATAAATGTGAGTACTATCTTTTATATAAATTTGATTAAAGTTGAAATACGAGAGTTGCAATCTCTGGTTCGCAATCGATCCTTCTTTCCCTTCAACGTGTTTTGGTTTGTCATCCGTGCGTCCGGCGCTCATTTGCGTTACGTTGTGCTAGTGTTCACCGTGGCTTAAGTTTGTGGATAGCCACATCTCCGAGTAAGTTCAGTAAAAGATCCAGCGAATCGTTGGTCATCAGCAAGTCCGGATAGTGGCCATTTCCTGAACAAATGTAGGAAATTCAAATGAGTTACTTCATATATGGGCATCATATATATAAAACAGTTTTAAGCAAAGAAATAATCTAGTCCTCTAAGGCTCTAAAAGAGATAGTAATTAAAATCGTCCCGTTCCAAATAGCCTGTCCTGTATGATTGTACAAGAAATTCTACCGGACATCTTTTCTAGATAAAGGGAGTTCTTATTTCATTAAGATAATGAAAAGAGGTCAGTCAACCAAGCCAGCGCGTATCTTTATCTTTAGTTTGTAAAGAAAGTTCCTTTCTAGCTCGATCGTGTGCACTTTCATCGGAATTACTAGCTCAGTGTAGTGCATGATGATATAAATACATGAGACATAATGCGCAGCTAGATCATCGGTCCATCTCAAGCAAGAAGCAACACACACAAGACGCAATAGCATCCAGCGCAGCGTTGCTCAGTTGCTCCGAGCAATAAATCTTGCCAGCTCTTCAATTCGCCCCCTCCTGCTGCCAATGGATGCTGCGAAGAAGAGCAACGCCGCCATTCGCGATCAGCCGGCAGCGTGTCCTACGAATCATCCCAGGACAGATCGCGCTCGGCTGCTATTACCAACGGACGACGGGCATGCGGCGGCACCGTGCGGCAATGCCGGCGTCCCGGCGGCCGGCGGCGTGCTGATTTTCCTCGGCTGCATCTTCTTGTTTGTGACAGTTCGCGAGGTACGCGACAGGCCCCGGGACCTTGCCTTCCTGGCCTTCGCCTACGCCGACCTCGCCGCGCTCTTCCTGTGCCTCCGGCGAGCCGAGCGGCTGCCGCGGGAGCCCTCGCCGGACGGAGCGCAAGAGAGGCGGCGGCTTCAGCTCGGCGTCTGGGTACTCTCCGGCGCCCTCAGCTGCGCGTTCGCCTACCGGGTGTCGCTGATCATGCCGGGCGTTTTGGTTGTAGTTGTCTGGAGCATGACCTCGCTTGTCGTGATCGTGGGTCTCTACGTCCTCGTGCTTTGCGACGATCAAGGCGATGCCGGAGAATGCAAGGGATTTGCGAAGAAGATTGGAAATAATGGTGGCGAATCGGTCTAGGACTTTATATTAGCTAGAATTTGGTGGATTTGGTTATTTATTTGCGGATAGGTTTGTATAATAATACGGCTGAGTCGCGCGTTCAATTGTGAGTCTTGGATTTATAACTTACATTCTAGAAATGTTCCATCCGTTGGTTGCAGTAATATTGAACAAAGCGAGATGGGCGCAGTTTTATGTATATGTAAAAGTGTGCACATATTTTTAGACTGCTTTTTATTCATTCCTCTTATATGTATAAGCCATGTTTTAAATAGCGGGCTAGGACAAATAGCGGCATCTTTTTTTTTCTAGCAGCTATAAGGCTATAGCGCAGCTATGATCAAATAGCGGTTTTATAAAAAAAATAAAAATACCAATTATTGATGCACAAAAACATGATAATTAAGAATTTTGATAGATACATAGGGACTACAGAAGTCCAAAATAGCAGTACAGACCATGATAACAGACAACAAATTTACACAGATCTAAAATTGTACAATATTTCCAAGCAGGGTCTGTTCTTCTTGAATTAGATTCGGCTTCTGCAATTTGATCTGTTGGGGCAGAGGCAGTGCTTGAGGCACCAACACCTGAACCTATGCAACAAAATAAAAAAAATTCACAAATGTAAATTGACAATGCCATGACAGTGCTACAGATCGATGACATTTGGTGGTTATTGACTTCTCGTTTGGAGTAATTAGTTAACCAACTTACAGGAATGCAAACAACACTAGTTTTTTTAGTGTAAAAATAAATATGGCACACGATTCATTGAGCAGTGCAGGCATAGAGAAGTGAAAGGCAAAGAAAGTGTGAAATCTAATTGATTCCAAAGTTCAAGTTAGAAAGTACAGTATAGACTCTATAGAACTCGATCTACTTGGAGAGGGCTAGGGTACGTGAGACGAACTTGCCTGGCTGCGACTGGGACATGACGATTTCTATGGCTGGCGGAGCTCGACCGGGGTAGCCCGCCCGCACCGAGGCCAGGAAGAGGCTGGTGGAGCCCGCTCGCACTGTGGTCGGGGGAGCTCGCCTGCGCCGTATATGGTGTGGACAGGGCGGTGCCCCACATTGAGTTCAAAGGCGCGGCTGCTGGCGCTCTAGTGGCACGTGACGGCGGAAATATCCTACACGAGATAGTTGACCTCTCCATAGGTAGGATTGGTATATATATAGATTAAGCAGGTGGGAGAAATTTAGGTCATAGTCTAAAATTTTTAGGTATAACAATACATATAAGTATGCCGCTAGAGCTGTTTGTCGTAGTTTTTAGATATTTTGACAGTTTTTAGGTGCTGAGCCTCGAGGTAAGCATCAGATTTTCTTGAACGTTAGTGTCTCCATCTACATATATATATAGAGAGAGAGGACGAGTTTTATCTACACCTACGTATAGCTACTCTCATCTGCTACCGGGTTTGCATGCACAAGCACCGCCCGCTAACAAAGGATCGCCGGCTCAGCTATACTATTTCGGATGGGGCCGCGCTTGCATGCGCGTGGAGATGCTACTATTTCGGATGGGGTTGCCAACTACCTGATTGACCTGATCAGGGAAGTCAATACTGCACTCTTTCCGTGATTATTGGATATAGGTGAATCTTGGTTAGTTAGCAACCGTATAGCAGTACTATATAAACATATATGAAGTCGAGTATGATAATTCCTGTATCCTGTAAGAGCTAGTATGGGGTACATACTACTCCCTCCGTCCTGAAAAAAACTGACGTTTAGGACAAGGTTTAGGTCAAACATTGAGAATATAAATCATCAATAACTTTTAAATTATTGAGTTTACAAATATAGAAACTATATGAATAGATTTGTCTTGAAAAATACTTTCATAAAAGTATACATATATCACTCTTTGATAAATATTTTTATAATAACAAGAGGTCAAAGTTGTGTTTTGGAGACCGTGTCGCTGTCCTAAACGTCAGTTTTTTCAGAATGGAGGGAGTAATTTGTAGTATGCAACTTTTAGGAAAATATGTGTATGTTACCTTTTAAAAGTATGATTACGTACTATTTTGTAGGTAGTATGTTAGTTTATGAGTACGAGAGTATTTTGCAGGTCGACACATCAGATCCATATACGAGAGCTAACAAATATGTGTATGTTACTTTTAAGAGTATGATTATGTACTATTTTGCACTTAGAACCAGAATCGGAGATTAGAGCGTACATGTTTTTTTTGGAGTATGTCAATATACTAATTATGCTGTACGTGCTTAGAAAGTACAGTGCATGAATTGGCCACTAGTATGTGAACGGAGAGCGTATATCAGTGCATCTTTTATTCTTTGGGCAATATTACAAGTACGCGATATTTGACTAGTATTTACGGAGTATATGACAGCAGGAGTATGCGCACATACATGTATAAGGGGAGTATGAATACACACCCATGTTTAGGAGTATGAACACACATACATTTTCATAGGAAGTATGAGTGCATACGTGTTTAGAGGGATTACTGTCGACATGCATGACACATGTACAGTAATAGTATACAGGAGTAATATTTTTAAGCAGTCTCCGAAAAGAAAACTAGTATGTAAGCTACCTAGTAGACAACTAATGCTAACAAAAACAAGCTACTAGTATATCCGAAAAAAAAAGAAGCTACTAGTGTTCGAATGTCTAATAAATTATCTCAACTTGCCGGCTGCATTATTGAACCATCCCACGCAACGGCGGCCGGGCGGAGCGGGATCCCGGCGCGGCCGGGCGAGCGGCGCGCGGCCCGGCGGCCGGCAGGGCGGGACCCGGCGCGGCTGGGCGAGCGACGCGAGCGGCGCGGGGCGGTCGGGACCCGACGCGGCCGGGCGAGGCGGGACCACGCGGCGCGGCCTGGCAGCGCAGGCATGGGCGCGGCCAGCGGCGGGGCAGGGCACGGGCACGGCCAGCGACGGGGCGGGCGGGCCGCGAGCGGCGCTACTGCCGGTCGGCTGTTTTTTTTATTTTTTTTTAAAAATGTTCACCGAGTGCTCTGCTTGGCACTCGGTAAAATCTTCTGCAGTCCAAAAATATTTGCCGAGTGCTTTGTTTGGCACGCGGTAAACTCTTCGCCGAGAGCCCGATAAAGAACACTCGGCAAAGACCGTCTTTGCCGTAACTAGATATGTCGAGTGACCTTTGCCGAGTGTTACACTCGACAAAGACTTTGCCGGGTGTATTTGTGGGTTTGCCGAGTGCCCCACGCACTCGGCAAACTCTGGGTTTCCCGTAGTGCAGATAGAATGAACCTGACGCCATATCAGCCACGTCGGGGGTAAGATCAACACCTGGAGCGGCGGTACGAACACCAATTAGCATGAGGCATGTATTTTATTAATGAAAATTCGATTTAATCGCAAACCTGTCGATGATCTAGATGACGCCAGGCTGATCATCAGAGATGAGATCGGCCACCTGTTTGCCAGTCGACAGCCAATCCATGTACGAGAGGTAGGGTGCGCCACTAGCAGACTGTCACCACTGGAGAAGAGCAGAACGTTGGCGTTGGCGAAGTGTTGGCGAAGGCGGAATTGCAGAGTACGCCAGCGGTGACCGAAGACGCATGAGACGTAGGTATGAGTATGTCGTGTGGGCCCTGCGAGGTCAGATGCCCTGGTTAAGACCAGCCGGCTGTATCGTTTCAGACTTGAACAATTTACTGAAGAAAAACCTGAACCTTGGTTTGGCGAATATGCCTGCCATCGGAGATCCTATCCTTGTTTCTCTCGAGATTATTGTTTGTGCTTTCGCTCCTGGAATTTGATCTCCCTCCGGTGAGCCTTGGGCGCTTACACAGACGCGAGGAGATGCCTCATAACCTTCATCCTGATCTTCGACAAACATACATGTCTGATCGCCGATACGGTCCATCATATATATCGTCCTCTGAACATACCATGCATCCATCCATAGATCTTCATAGATCGTGTTTGCATCGATTATGTTAAACCAAAATAAAATGACGGAGATCTATACATACCTGCCAAAGCACCTTCCGTTGCAGTATTCATCTTCTCCGCGCACCAGGTCGAATCGCCGCCGGACCAAGCGCCCGAGCACCGTGCCAACAAGAAACCAACGAAAGCAGCCGGCAACCGCGTATTTAAAAAGCACGGGAAATTAGGATCGCTAGTTGGCTTATCGGGTTTTCCCGACGTCCGCCCGATATCCATCACGGCCCTGCGATCCAAAAAAAAAATACTACAGTAAAGAAGCGGAGGAGTAGCTACACACGCGTGTATATATATATATCACAGACAAATGGAGAATCACAAATGGATAACTATGCGGCAACGGTACAACTGTACAAGGACGAACAAAGAAGCTCTAACTAACAAAATAACGCGTCCAGGACTCTGTCGTTTACACGCATGTTGTATACACGGAGTACTTGTGTGCATACTGCGCGGAAACATGAGGTGGGCACTTTTAACTGCAATTTGGGTGCTTATTCAACAATCCAATTCTTGCCGCGTCTCCAAAGGCAACTTTGCAGGGAAGGAACACACTCGGGGAAAGGGAAAAGAAAAAGAAAAGACGGGCACTGCTCGTTTGCAGCAGAAGGGTCAAGGGTACAAGACCCGGCGTTGATGACGGTCCTGGTAATAAGGAGATCGAATAAAATGGAAAAATCTTTTGTTTCTTCAATCTGTTTTGCTCAGTCGTTTGTGGTACTATTTGCATCATGCTATTGGTAAATAGATATTATTTTATCCTCGAATAAAATAGATATTGTTCGTTGTCATTGCCTATGATTCGAAACTTACTAGATTGTGAAGTAAACTGATGAGTGCATGCAAAGCTTCTATAACACCACTTCAAGAATTCTGTTTTCACATATCGGCCTCGTTTAGATGCAAAAAGGAACTCCCAAATTCACTATGCAAAAAGAAGATTCCCCGTCACATCAAAATGTCATAACATGTATGGAGTACTAAATGTAGATGAAATCAAAAACTAATTGCATAGTTTTGTTGTACTCTGTGAGACGAACATTTTGAGCCTAGTTAATTAATTTTTAGACAATTTTTCACACATACAAACGAAATGCTACAGTGACGTAATGATTACGAAGTGACATCATACTCCCAAATTCACACCGCCAATTTCAACATCTAAACAAGGCCATCATGTTTTTTGTCAGAAACATCTGTCTTTCAAAGAAAAGGAAAATGTTTTATATACACCCTTCAACTAGTAAATAGTATGATTTCAAACGTGAAATACAAAACCAGGCATCAAAAACCGCTCTTCTCTTTCTTCCACCTTTGCTGCGATCTAGCCAGCCATGTTGAAGAAAGGGACTTATGGCTTGGGCATGGGCAGGTTACTTTGCTCCGATCCGAGCCAAAGCCAACACTGGCATGCATCTTTTTCCATTGCCCAACGCGTGATAAATAATATAATAATGGTCAAGTCTAGCAGCGGACTAGTACGTGTACGTGTACTAGAGCTCTGAATTCCAATCAAAGTTAGAGAAATGGGTACGTATCCGGACATTGACGGCCGGGGTAACCTCTCCTGATATCATCACATACGTCCAGCTCTACAGTATGTTATCCACTGATCGATCATATCCATGTCAAACAAAGCGGAGGCGGTACGCTTTGAATGAACTGCCGCACGTCGCGCCGCAACTCCGCGCGCGGACGGAAGAAGAGAACAATAATTCAACAATGAACAATCAAACCGCCGGACGTCAAAGTCTACGACGATCATTCTCCGGCGACCCGGGGTCTTCAGCAACACGGGCCGTGTGGGACGAGAGATCGATTCGCGATCGAGCGACGCAGCTGTATAAATGATGAAGAACCAGCAGCTAGCTCCACCAGACAACAAAAGTGGAGCCTCCGAAACACACACTGACGTACAGATCGAAGAGGGCAAGCACCATGGACTCCAAGGATGCCGGCGCCACCGCAGCCGCCGGCGCAGCATCCGAGGTCAGCAGGCCGCGCCGTATCGCCCAGAAGCTGAAGGCGTGGAGCGACTACCTCCTCGTCGCCGGCCAGGTCGCGCTGTCGTGTTACTGGGTGCGCGAGGAGCCCCGGCGGCCGCAGCTGCTGGCCGTCATCGCCGTCGCCTACGCGGCGGCCGTGGCGCTCACGCTGCTCGCCAGGTGGCTGGACGCGCGGGTGCCGCACGGCGCCAGGGAGTTGTGGATGAAGCTCGCTGCTCGGTTCTTGGCGTCCCTTGTCATCGGCGCACCGAACCGGCTTACCACATCGTCCATTATTCCCATTCCCACCACTTTGCTCTTCTGGTTCATATGGACACCGGCGGTGCCTAGCTAATACGGAGTACGTACTACATGGCAGCGGGTGGTACACGGCATACTGACGGTGCCATGATACTGCAGAGAGAATCGATCGGTTCAGATCAATTCGTTGATGGAACTAAAATTAGTGGTACCATAATAGGCATTTTAATTCTACCATGACTGTTGTTTTTCATCCCTGTTTCTATAATTGTATATGTATATCTTACGGTGGTATGAATAATTCAACAGCATCCCTGTTTCTCATGATAATTGTATATGTATTATCATGATGCAATTCAATCCCACAAAAAGTACTAAACCATGACAGACACTTTTTTTAGAGAACACACTTGGCATGTATCTCGTTAACAGAAAATAAGAGATCTGAGACTGAGATACAATAAATGGGGAACAAGAGAGAACCCATGACAGATACTTAAATTGGACAAACTAAGCTAGATACATACCTTGTAACCCACATTTGATACTTTTTTGCTAGTTAAATTAGACGTTTGCAGTAGAGGTCCAATTAGACTGGGTCCTTATTTGAGGTTGTAATAAAATAGACCCTCTTTAAAAAAATGGGAGAAAAAGGAATCGCCAAAGTCCAAAACTAAGAAAGCTGAGATGCACGCTCACTCTCAGCAAAACGAACAAAACAGGAAGAGAATAAGAAAAATCGTTGCCTTGCTGTGTGAGGTTTTGCTTCAAACGAGACCGCCATGACAATCAACGATGCCGTTGGGTAGAATCTTCTGTCCAACTTACTATTTTTATCTCCCGGTCTCTCCCTCTCATACGGACATGCTATGGATTCCCTTGGTTTTGCGTGGAAAATTGCTGAAACGCGTCTACTATGCCCCAATTTCTTCATTCTTGTCAAAAACGGCGTTTTTATGCATAACCGAATGCAGTAGCGTGCACTGACTGACCGAGACGACTGACGGGAGTTCAACAATCAAAACGTTGGACGTGTGAGATTAGTCGTCTACGATCATTAACTCGATCTTTTCAAATTCTTCATTCTCTATTTTGCCGAAGAATGCTGCTGGCTCTTTTCAAATTCTTAACTGTGGCAGCGTAGACATATCGACGTGGAAGAATCGATCAGACGTTATGCCGTGTGGGAGACACCAGCTTTATTTGCAGCTTGCACGCGGCACATCAGATCAGCTAGCTGCATAAATTAGCAGCAGCAGGTCCACAAGTCATGCATCCGTAGCCTCAAGAGACAAGCAAAGCAACCACACGTAACGCAGCAGAAGCGCGAGCTCTCCATATATCGCCATGGCGGACTCCTCCGAGAACCACGCCACCGTCGTGCTCCTAGAGGCAGAGGCAGAGGCAGAGGCAGGCGGCGGCCCCTCCTCCGCCGACGAGCGGCAGCCGCCCGCGCCTGACGATGCGGCCGTCGTCCTCAGACCCAAACAGCACTGGCTCCACGGCGTCGCCCGCGTCGTGTGCGAGTGCATGCTCATCGCCTGCCTCTTCGTGATTTCGTCCATGGAGGTGCGCGAGGGGCCGTGCCGGCGCCACCAGCTGGCTCTCGTCGGCCTCGCCTACGTGGCAATGGCGGCGTTCGTGTGGCTCGGCAGGGCGCTCCCCGCCGACGGCAGCACGCGGTGGAAGAAGCTCGCTGCTAAGCTGGCGGCGACAGCCGTTGTCGGCGTGCTGGCCTACTGCACCAACTCTGTGGTGTGGCCGGCTGCGTGGTACTTGTTGATATACAATTGAGCATAGTACTACGCTCGGGGCATGTTCTGAACGCATCAAGTTTGCTGCATATATATAGGATGTTTGCAGGAACTATTATTCCAAATGCGGGATCCGGCGAACTCAAACGACTCTTGTACCATCTCCTAGTTGTGCTGATAGCTTGTGGCATTGCCTATTTTACTTTTGTGTACATAATTCAGAGTAGGTTCGCATGAGTCTTGCGGTAGCGTGTTTGGATGTGCTCGTGTATCATCTGGATACACTAGTGGTCGTGACAACATACGGGCGGCTAGCTCTTTTAAAATTCTAAACTGCGGCAGACAGATCGACATGGAAGAATCAAATAAACGTCTCTGGACGTGTGCGATTATTCAACGACGACTAACTCCGGCGTCCGGCGCGGCGAGTACCACGGCTCGGCCCATGCCGCTGGGAGACTCGACTCCCTCTGCTTGCATTGCAGCTTTGGACGCGGCACAACTGCATATATATAAAGAGCGCAGCAAGAGACAACCTCGTAGCAAAAACACAAACACACAAAGCAGCAAGCTGCCGATCGCCATGGACTCCCCCAAAGGCGTCGCCCTCGTCGGGTGCAAGTGCATAGTCATCGGCAGCAACTTCATCTTGTCGTCCATGGACGTGCCCGAGGGGCCGTGCCGGCGCCACCAGCGCGCTGGCTCTCATCGGCCTCGCCTACGCGGCCGTCGCGGCGCTCGTGTGGCTCGGCAGGGCGCTCCCCGCCGACGGCAGCGCAAGGTGGAAGAAGCTCGCTGCTACGCTGGCGGCAACAGCCGTCGGCGGCGTGCTGGCCTACTGCACCAACTCTGTGGTGTGGCCGGCTGCGTGGTACTTGTTGATATACAATTGAGCATAGTACTACGCTCGGGGCATGTTCTGAACGCATCAAGTTTGCTGCATATATATAGGATGTTTGCAGGAACTATTATTCCAAATGCGGGATCCGGCGAACTCAAACGACTCTTGTACCATCTCCTAGTTGTGCTGATAGCTTGTGGCATTGCCTATTTTACTTTTGTGTACATAATTCAGAGTAGGTTCGCATGAGTCTTGCGGTAGCGTGTTTGGATGTGCTCGTGTATCATCTGGATACACTAGTGGTCGTGACAACATACGGGCGGCTAGCTCTTTTAAAATTCTAAACTGCGGCAGACAGATCGACATGGAAGAATCAAATAAACGTCTCTGGACGTGTGCGATTATTCAACGACGACTAACTCCGGCGTCCGGCGCGGCGAGTACCACGGCTCGGCCCATGCCGCTGGGAGACTCGACTCCCTCTGCTTGCATTGCAGCTTTGGACGCGGCACAACTGCATATATATAAAGAGCGCAGCAAGAGACAACCTCGTAGCAAAAACACAAACACACAAAGCAGCAAGCTGCCGATCGCCATGGACTCCCCCAAAGGCGTCGCCCTCGTCGGGTGCAAGTGCATAGTCATCGGCAGCAACTTCATCTTGTCGTCCATGGACGTGCCCGAGGGGCCGTGCCGGCGCCACCAGCGCGCTGGCTCTCATCGGCCTCGCCTACGCGGCCGTCGCGGCGCTCGTGTGGCTCGGCAGGGCGCTCCCCGCCGACGGCAGCGCAAGGTGGAAGAAGCTCGCTGCTACGCTGGCGGCAACAGCCGTCGGCGGCGTGCTGGCCTACTGCACCAACTCTGTGGTGTGGCCGGCTGCGTGGTACTTGTTGATATACAATTGAGCATAGTACTACGCTCGGGGCATGTTCTGAACGCATCAAGTTTGCTGCATATATATAGGATGTTTGCAGGAACTATTATTCCAAATGCGGGATCCGGCGAACTCAAACGACTCTTGTACCATCTCCTAGTTGTGCTGATAGCTTGTGGCATTGCCTATTTTACTTTTGTGTACATAATTCAGAGTAGGTTCGCATGAGTCTTGCGGTAGCGTGTTTGGATGTGCTCGTGTATCATCTGGATACACTAGTGGTCGTGACAACATACGGGCGGCTAGCTCTTTTAAAATTCTAAACTGCGGCAGACAGATCGACATGGAAGAATCAAATAAACGTCTCTGGACGTGTGCGATTATTCAACGACGACTAACTCCGGCGTCCGGCGCGGCGAGTACCACGGCTCGGCCCATGCCGCTGGGAGACTCGACTCCCTCTGCTTGCATTGGCCACCAGCTGGCTCTCGTCGGCCTCGCCTACGTGGCAATGGCGGCGTTCGTGTGGCTCGGCAGGGCGCTCCCCGCCGACGGCAGCACGCGGTGGAAGAAGCTCGCTGCTAAGCTGGCGGCGACAGCCGTTGTCGGCGTGCTGGCCTACTGCACCAACTCTGTGGTGTGGCCGGCTGCGTGGTACTTGTTGATATACAATTGAGCATAGTACTACGCTCGGGGCATGTTCTGAACGCATCAAGTTTGCTGCATATATATAGGATGTTTGCAGGAACTATTATTCCAAATGCGGGATCCGGCGAACTCAAACGACTCTTGTACCATCTCCTAGTTGTGCTGATAGCTTGTGGCATTGCCTATTTTACTTTTGTGTACATAATTCAGAGTAGGTTCGCATGAGTCTTGCGGTAGCGTGTTTGGATGTGCTCGTGTATCATCTGGATACACTAGTGGTCGTGACAACATACGGGCGGCTAGCTCTTTTAAAATTCTAAACTGCGGCAGACAGATCGACATGGAAGAATCAAATAAACGTCTCTGGACGTGTGCGATTATTCAACGACGACTAACTCCGGCGTCCGGCGCGGCGAGTACCACGGCTCGGCCCATGCCGCTGGGAGACTCGACTCCCTCTGCTTGCATTGCAGCTTTGGACGCGGCACAACTGCATATATATAAAGAGCGCAGCAAGAGACAACCTCGTAGCAAAAACACAAACACACAAAGCAGCAAGCTGCCGATCGCCATGGACTCCCCCAAAGGCGTCGCCCTCGTCGGGTGCAAGTGCATAGTCATCGGCAGCAACTTCATCTTGTCGTCCATGGACGTGCCCGAGGGGCCGTGCCGGCGCCACCAGCGCGCTGGCTCTCATCGGCCTCGCCTACGCGGCCGTCGCGGCGCTCGTGTGGCTCGGCAGGGCGCTCCCCGCCGACGGCAGCGCAAGGTGGAAGAAGCTCGCTGCTACGCTGGCGGCAACAGCCGTCGGCGGCGTGCTGGCCTACTGCACCAACTCTGTGGTGTATGTACGCTTGTGTGTAGTACCGCCTCAGTTTTTAAATATATATCGTTTAATACAAATTATTTAGTGTAAAACTAAACTAATTTGTCTGTTCGTATATATTTAATAATGAGAAAATAGTTCAAAATCTGCTACTCGTGTCCAAATGATATCCAAAGAGATTGTGTCTTTTGAGTCGAGATTGTGCCTATCTTATTGAGGAAACAGAGTATAGCTGGCAAAGAAACTGCTCGGGGCATGTTTTGAACACATCAAGTTTGCATAGGATGTTTGCAGGAATATAATTCCAAATGCACGATCCGGCGAACTCAAACTCTTGTACCGTTTCCTAGTTGTGTTGATAGCTTGTGGCATTCCCTATTTTACTTCTGTTCCTCTATCTTTACCTCTCTCCAGTCTCCTAGTACATAATTAAACTGTGGCTTCAATCCGAAGTAGGTGCCATCTGTGTTGTGTTCATGAACAATGCGTTCTTTAGTTTTTGCAGCACGTCGAAGAACGTGAACGCCTTCGTTTTCTAGATACATAAGCTTTTATTACGAACATAGATATACACTAAACTATGTATGTTTAGAAAAAACAAAACCATCTATAATTTGGGATGGAGTAGCTAGTAGTCAATTCAAGCAAATTGTATACAAAGTAGACACGCTAAATTCAACAAAACTAGCTCCGGGTCTCAGTGCTATACATTGTTGGACTTTTCCAGTCCAAGGCAAGGAAATGCTTAATTAGCTCTAGTGACAAACCACTGTGACGTACAAGATGAGATGCCACCCGGTTGGGTAGACTTGAGACTTGTTCAAATGAAATCGACATGGCGACTAGTAATACAAGCCATGAATTCAATAAGAGAATTATTTCCAACCATATAATCCAGGAAGTACTCCGTGTTGGCCAAACAGCTTGAAGGATTTACGAGCTCCTTTCCGTGGAAAACAAAATGCATGCCACAGCACATGCAATGCACAGCAGAGGTTCTGCATCCGTTAGTGAGCCCTACCAGATCATCTGCAGTAGGGACTATAACAGCAGAGGTGCACAGTGACTTCTGATTTTGCATTGGTTTGCATCTAGACTCTGGAGTGCACAATAACACAAGACAGGATACTTGGAGCTTTTAGCTTATAATCATCTCATATTGCTATCAGCAGTTTCTCACTGATTCATTTATTCACTTGAAAAAATAACCATCAGATAAGCCATACTAAGTTGCTCGGGCACCTGCCACTTGGCTTGTGTATGTCTCCGTTGGGCCATGAGCAACGCTAACAGATGCCAGTGATCAAGGAAAAGATGGTTTCATTTAGATGAGGTACTACCAGAGCACCTGAAGTCACCACACTGGGATCAGATCTTATAGGTTGAAATCTATCATGTTGATTAGCAGTTCTCCCAAATAATCACACGAGAAGACGATATACAATTGAGCATAGTACTACGCTCGGGGCATGTTCTGAACGCATCAAGTTTGCTGCATATATATAGGATGTTTGCAGGAACTATTATTCCAAATGCGGGATCCGGCGAACTCAAACGACTCTTGTACCATCTCCTAGTTGTGCTGATAGCTTGTGGCATTGCCTATTTTACTTTTGTGTACATAATTCAGAGTAGGTTCGCATGAGTCTTGCGGTAGCGTGTTTGGATGTGCTCGTGTATCATCTGGATACACTAGTGGTCGTGACAACATACGGGCGGCTAGCTCTTTTAAAATTCTAAACTGCGGCAGACAGATCGACATGGAAGAATCAAATAAACGTCTCTGGACGTGTGCGATTATTCAACGACGACTAACTCCGGCGTCCGGCGCGGCGAGTACCACGGCTCGGCCCATGCCGCTGGGAGACTCGACTCCCTCTGCTTGCATTGCAGCTTTGGACGCGGCACAACTGCATATATATAAAGAGCGCAGCAAGAGACAACCTCGTAGCAAAAACACAAACACACAAAGCAGCAAGCTGCCGATCGCCATGGACTCCCCCAAAGGCGTCGCCCTCGTCGGGTGCAAGTGCATAGTCATCGGCAGCAACTTCATCTTGTCGTCCATGGACGTGCCCGAGGGGCCGTGCCGGCGCCACCAGCGCGCTGGCTCTCATCGGCCTCGCCTACGCGGCCGTCGCGGCGCTCGTGTGGCTCGGCAGGGCGCTCCCCGCCGACGGCAGCGCAAGGTGGAAGAAGCTCGCTGCTACGCTGGCGGCAACAGCCGTCGGCGGCGTGCTGGCCTACTGCACCAACTCTGTGGTGTGGCCGGCTGCGTGGTACTTGTTGATATGGCCTTGGGTAGGGCTTGGCGGGCCGCCGCGCCGGGGGCGGTGGCGGCGGCCGGGCGGAGGAGGGAGGCGGCGGCACGGAGAACGGCGCGAGGGTTTGGGCGCATCTTGCGTAGGGTGGTTTGCCTCGTGTTCCTTCCCCGTCCAGGAATTTCGGGCACGGGCTTGTTGAGATCCAAAGTTTGGACCACCATACTTGGGCGTTGTTTAGAGCCACTCCAACAGTTCCCCTTTTTTCTTATAAGGGAATTCTCTTTCTAATTTCTAGGATATTGGGGAGAGATGCTCCAGCAGTGCCCCTTCATTCTTCCCATTTCCTTTCCCGGTCCCACCTGGAAGTGTCTCAGATTCTTTTTCTCTTTGTTTTTCTCCTCTCCCCTCTTCTTCATGCTCGAGACGCTCCCGGCGGCAAGATCCCGCGGCGAGCTCGGATGCGTGCTGCACAGCGCCGCGCAGGGGCTGCGGTGCTCGGCGGCACGCGCGCGGGCAGCCAGCAGGCGCCGGTGGCAGGCGGGCGGGCGGCGGCGCCGGTGGTGGTCGGCTGGCGCG
>OAMR01000288.1:294360-349196 GCA_900205405.1 Echinochloa crus-galli
GGACGCGCGGCCGTGGTGGCGGCGGCGCCCAAGCTGGAGTCTGGACGGCCGGCGGCGCTGGACGGGGGCAGCGGAGCGACGGCGCAGGCAGGCGACGGCGCGAGCGAGCGTAGGCGAGTCGGTAGAAGGAAAGGAAAGGGGAGAAAGGGGAGAGATTTGTTCCCCTTTCCATTGGGGAGAGGGGAAGGATTAAAGGGGATTGAAAAAAAATTATAGGGAAAGTGGAATAGAAAGGGGATCTGTTGGAGAGGTGTTTTTTTCCTTTTAATCTCCTTTAACTAGAAATATAGGGAAAGGGGATTGTTATTGGGGAACTGTTGGAGTTGCTCTAGAAGGGTGGATTTGGGAGTATGATGTCACTTTGTAATCATTGCGTCACTGTAGTATTTCGTTTGTATTTGTTAAAAATTATCCAAAAATTGATTAATTAGGCTCAAAATGTTCATCTCGCAGATCATAACAAAACTGTGCAATTAGTTTTTTAATTTCATCTACATTTAGTACTCCATGCATGTTATGACATTTTGATGTGATAGGGAATCTTCTTTTTCATAGTAAATTTGGGATTAGAATTTGGGATCTAAACAAGGCCTCGACACTTTACCATAAATACGATATTACAGTATTTTATTTATATTTATGAATAATTATTTAAATATTAATTAATTAGATTTAAAATATTCATTTTATAAAGTACAACAAAACTATACAATTAGTTTTTTGATTTCATCGACATTTAGTATTTCATGTATGTGCCGATATTTTAATGTGATGAAAATTTCTTTTTACATAGTGAAATTTTTGGGTGAAATTTAGGAACTAAACAAGGGTTTAGAGGTGTCTCTGGCAAGCCTGGGCAAATTACCCGATACCATTACCCGTATTCGTACCCGAATTACCCGAACCCAAGATACCCGATCCTAAATTCGGATAGCGATTTTGATTATTCGAAATTAGTTTAGTTAATTCGGATAATAGACTCTAGTACCCGAACTACTCGAAGTTTGCCAATCTCTTTGTATTTTATTACGTGTTGTTAGCTGAACACTTGAAATTATCACTTTATTAGAATATAATTCTCTCGGTTCGAACAAGTGACTATAATATATTGTTCTCCACGAATTGTTGATGAAATTTCTATCTAATTATAAAGCAAGGATTGCTTCGGTGGTACGTCATGATTCTGCGGTAGGTCATATGTTTTCATAAAGAACCCTGTTATTTTTAAGTTCCAACCCGTACTCCTCATGTGTAATATTTAAGGCCGTTCGTATACGAAGAGTTGTCCATCATCTACATGTATCAATACGAACTAGACAACCGCTCGAGTTTCAATCCGTCTGCGCCACAAGCAAACGGGAGAAACGGATTCAATTCTGTGATGACATGTAAATTGAACCATATACAGATATTTAAGCACCACAAAAGAACAAATCGAGCTCTACGGACCTGCGTCGCGGCAAAGAAGCATGGAATAAATCAGAGCGATATCTTTCTTACACAAAGTACATCCAGAATCCACCCACAAAAATCGAATTTGTGTATCCGCTGACGCAATGAATCGCTATGCCGAGCGAGTCTCCCTCACCCTGCTGTGCCCAGCACATAGTCGCGCGGATACGCCGACACGGACGCGAGGCTGCATGTTCTGAGGTTTCACGTTGAAATTAAAAGCAGCTCACTGTTCCTATGGGAAGCACGAACTTAAAAATCCACTTCAAATTGAAATTAAGGATTAAGCTAGCAGGCGTGAGCGAGGTGGGAAGCAGACCATATATAGAATTTGCAGAAGCAATTTATTGACAATGTCGATCCCAAGCCCACCGTATACTGAGGATATCTCTTTCGTTGTACTCCTCATAGTATGCAGAATCTTCAGCATGCATGACTTCCATACGTCTTTGGTCACGAAATCCCTTTATCCGTGGCAACGCACGGACATATTTGCTAGTTATGTATAAATTTCTACTAAAATTTTGTGTATTATGTTGTTTTTTAAATTCGAGTAGATCGGGTATACCCAAACCCGAATTATCGGGTAGGGCTGAATAAAATGCTCGAAACTCGTTAGCTCGCTCGGATCGCAGCCGACTCGGCTCGATGCATATTCCTAACGAGCCGAGCAAGAGTTTTTCTCGTTAGTATAACTAGCGAGTTCGAGCCGGCTCGCGAGCCAAACAAGCTAGAAGTTTTAATAGACTAATGAGTAAATTATTAATTAATAATAATAATTGTATATTATATGCTTGGTTCTAGATGATGTTACCTGGTTATAATATATTATTATAGTATGATAAAGTAGATTTTTATATTATATATATTATTGTGATAATTTTAAATTTACCTCTAGCTTGCAAGCTTAATGAGCCGAGCCGAGTTAAGATTTTTCTCGTTTCCTTAACGAGCCAAGCCGGCTGGCTAGTTTGACTAACAAGCTCGAACGAATCGAGCTGGCTCAACATCCACCCCTATTATCGGGTACCCGAAATTTTGAGTAATGTTTTTTGAGCTAATATCGGGTAGCTATTTTTATTACTCAAATTTTAAATTACCTGAGTTACCCGACCCGAAAAAATTTGGGTAACCCGAACGCCCAGGCCTCTGGTCATCCTAATTGTTGCCGAGCAGCAATTTTGGGCTGCAACGAAAGCTTGAAAAGCCAAACAAAATAGAAGACTTAATAGTATATGCATAGTATTACTTAGGCTGAACATCAAAACGAAAAATCCAGCAACAAAGATTAATTTCAGGGAGCATCAAAAACAAAAAATCCGGCAACAGAAAAGAAATGTATAGAGCAGGAAACATAGAAAATCCAACAAGATAGAATGACTTAATAGTATATGCATAGTATTACTTAGGCTGAACATCAAAACGAAAAATCCAGCAACAAAGATTAATTTCAGGGAGCATCAAAACAAAAAATCCGGCAACAGAAAAGAAATGTATAGAGCAGGAAACATAGAAAATCCAGCAACAAAAAATAATTTCGATCCTGGGACCTGTGGGTTATGGGCCCACCACGCTTCCGCTGCGCCACTCTGATGTTGTTGTATGTATGCATATTAGCAAGTTTAAATTGGACTGATCCCCTCTTGGGATTTAATGACCGTTCTTGACACCATTGAATAATAAATACTGTTTCGGAATACGGAGGCATTCGTTCAAAGTAAAGGCAGGTGAATATTAGGATATAATAACTAAAATGCTTTGTAGTCAAAGCATAGTTGAACACTTGATTAGGCATCCGATGATTCTGATTGCCGTTAATCCATAAAAGTGACCACACTGGAAGTTTCCAAGGCGTCAGGGAACATCTAGCTCCGCAGCAAACTTATCTCAAAGTAGAGAAACCTCATGTGATAAGCGTGAAAAGGATATGTGAATCTGGTTGCAACAGATAAACGATAAAATGATTCCTCACACAACAAACTGTAAGGTTCAATATTCAAATATGTGGTCAGAAAATACAAGATCATGACAACATCTGGATTTCCCTCCAGATTTCTAAATCATCATAGTGGAAACTTCAGTTGTGGGGGCAGAGTATCATGTTGGAATAGATAAGAACCATCTAGTTCTTCAGCTAAACTCAATGTAAGGTCATTTTGCAAATTGAAGATTGCTTTCTATGGTTATATCCTTTGTTTTCCTACCTAAGTTTATTCCTTGACATCTCTCTCCGATTGCTTTTCTTTCTTGTGCTGCATAATTAACAGTAAGCTGGTCAAATGAGATAAAGCAGCATTTTAATGAGAGAGTAACATAGGAGAACGTGGTATATCAGTGTGTCATGTGCAGAAAGCCTGAAATTGCTGTTCATGCAGGACGTAAGAAGCAATTTAATTGAAAAGAAGCATGCAGTCCTCAAAAACATTGCACCGCCAAAAAAAGTGTAATGGAGTTAATAACTACAGGAGCAGTGTTAGAAGAACGGCAGGTGCCCATTTTATGAAACCGGTAATCTGTTTTCAACAAACATATGTGCATGTAGGCATGTAAGATGATTGTTAAGAACATGGCATTCCAGCTCAATCCAAAGAACTAATCGAGCGTATGCTATACTCATTAGCAGTTCAACCTGAAGTAAAGGACTGAACTAAGCAAAAGAGCATTTGGTAAGAACTGCGGACTGGCATTTGGCCATAACAGGGGAGATTGCAGTTTTCTGCAGTATGGAATGTCAATTTCACCTTATGTCTTTGTTCCTTACTTTCTCTTCTACCCTTTCCATGGTATTTTTCAGTATAGAATGAAATTCCAGCAGTTTGGCTAACGATAGCACAGCCTTGGAATCATTTATCATTTGCATGTCGATGTGCACTTATGAGAAATCTGAAGAAAGGGATGCCAGATGTACCTTTGGAAGAAGACCTTCAGCAGACATAAGCTCATACAGTTTGCGCATGATTGTTTCTTCTTCTACCTGCAGAAATTTACAGGCACAAATTACTATGTACACATATCATCTTCTAGATGACACTATATATTAAAAGTCCATACTATCATTCTTCAAAAAAAAAGTCCATACTATCTAGGGCCTAGGGGCACACCTGAAGTTTATGCAACTCGTGGGACATTGCTCGGTATGTTCCCATCAGTGCTTGATTTTGCTTCTCCAGATGTCTGCATGTCCCTTTTATGTTATATAATGAACTAAAAAGTTACAATCCATATAATCCCAAAGGGTAGATGCGAGAAAGTTTACTTGGACATTTCAGCTGAGTGCTTTGGTTCCATTATCATCAAACAACTGGATACTCCTTTCTGCAAAATATCCATCAGACAACCATTCCAAGATGGTACTACATCATTTATAGAATCACAAACACACAAACACCATGCAGTCCATGCTCTGAGCTATCTCGTAGAAAAATGTGCTAAGTCCAGCTAGCAGATTCTTCATGGTATGCAGAGTAATAAAATCTACAAATGCATGCTACGTGTAATAGCAGGTTCTTTTTATCCGAAGAACGCAAAGATACTACCAATTTAAAAATTGAACAACACGAAAACTACTCCATGGCACTGTTGTCATTGACCATTACTCTATTCTTGAAACTGAGAAAAGGTAAGAAGTTTGCAGTAACAATCAATATATGCTATTGAAAAATGACAGATCCAAACAAATCTATGCAGTTCAATTGTTATTGACGCAAACATGACTATACAAACCAGGAGTTCTTTGTTCAGAAAACAGGCAATCAAATGACCAAAAAAAAATCAGCTAGCTTCAGTTTCGGCTCAGGTACAAAAGGATTGGCAAGATGCACGTTCTAGTTTTTAGTCCAAAAAACGCTGATGAAACCTATACTGAATCGACTCAGCAACTGAACAATCCTGACCAACCTGAAGAGCTTCTTGCTGTTGCTTGTCAGGGTACAGAGTGATAAAAGGTTTAGAGGAGCAGAGCTATAACTGAATCGAGCATGCGGGATCAATTGAACCCCAGTTTTGTTTGTACAATGAAGTATGGGGTGTTTGGAGTAAAGATTTGGATTTAGCTGCAGACAGAAAAGAAAGAGAGCGACAGGGGGAAACAAGAACAATCATTGTCCTCTGGCGAGCTAGGGTTTCCTTACCAGGAAAAAGTGGAAATCAATCCCAAGCCCTGGATGGATCTGCACGGAGAGGTGGCAAGAGCCAGGAGGAGCCGAGGAGGTTGTGACAACCAGGTTGCGGAGAGGTGAATTTGGGAGAACAAGGCGGGGCAGGAGAGCGAGGTGCGGGAGAAGGTCGCCTGTGCTCCAAGGCCGTGTTCGAGTCGGATCGAACGAAAAATGAACCTACCTATTTCTGCGTTGCACCTTACACCGACCGCCAGTCGTGCCGTACTTCCTGGTGCGTTGCGCCGCCGAGCGTGCTGCACTTCCCGCTGCGCCGGGCCACGTCGCCGCCGGCCATCGTGCTGTGCCTTCCCCTGAAGATCCACGTCCCCTACGGCTGCAGCCACGTCCTCCGGCAGTCCGGCTGCCACGCGCCGGCCGTCAGCAATGAAGCCTTCTTCAGAGGTAATTTTCAAACAATTCCTTTAAGCAGACAAGAAGGGTATAGTATAAAATAGAATATTACATTCCGGTCCTTGAATATTACATTCCGGTCCTTTTGATCGGATTGTAACCCTTCTTATAATACGGAGTAAATCATGCTCTCAAATAGTAAGCCACAAAGTTACATACAAAGATCAAGTTTTTACTTGACCACCATAATTTAAATGCACAAACATGAATTTATTAGTTTAGAGGTAACCGAACAAACAAATTATTGGATAAATTGTATTTGTTGTCGTCTCCATAACATAGCAAGTTCTTACATACAAAAGTCCTCTAAACTAATGTAAATATATTTATTATTTTATTTAAAGTTTTCTTATAAGTATATTAAAAATAAGCGGTGTGCTAGTTATTAGAATTGATAAACGTTTAAACTTTTAAGGGAAAAACAATGCTGATAAGGTAAAGAGTTTGTCATTTTAGCTTGTCTTCAATGCGTTGGCGAAATCACCGACTGATATTGCAGTGACAGAGAATAAAAAGAGAGACAGTAAACTCAATCATCGGTCCTTGAAGTGACTTTAAGGATATGTCGGACCGCTCCCTAAACTCGTAAAATGCATCATCAACTCTCTCGAATTCACTAATTCTATCATCTAAGTCCCAAAATTTTGTAATTTTAATTAAGAGTAAAATGCACAAGGGGTCCATCAACTTGTAAGGAGGTATCACTTAGGTCCATCAACTCTGAAAGTGCATTTTTTGGTCCATAAACTTTTTAAGTGATTCATCATATGTCCATACCCCTTCGTTTATGTTTGTACTTTACAAAAACCTCCCTCTATTTCTTTTCTTTCACATGGACAGCCTTGCGCCGCCACTCAAGCAGACCAGCACCAGCTCGCCGTCCCCGGACACCAACCGCCGCCCTCATGGCCCTCCCCTTCGTCTTGCCGCTAGCCCAACAGCTTCACCTCGTGCTAGAACGCACGGGCGGCTACCCCTTCTCGTCTATCTCCACCCCTCCCGATCTTCCCCTTGACAATGGCGTCTCGACCGACGGCAACGCACGGTGGCGAGGCGGCGACGGCAAACCGGCCTTCCCCAGCAGCTTGGCTCTACCTCAGCACCTTCCCCTCGCTTTAGAACACGCGCTCGGCTATCTTTTCCCCTTCTTCTCCTTCTCTTCCCCCACTCCGACACGATGGTGGTTCGGCCAACGGCGAGACACGAAGGCAGCGCGCATGCTCCGCGGCTTTGGCTCGGATGGTGTGCTCTCGAGCTTCACTGATGCCTAGTGAAGCACGCTGCGTGGTTGGATTGGGTGGAGAGGCCGTGGTTGGGTGAAGCGGCTTGGAAGCTCTGGCCATGGCGGCCCGGCGGAGCGGCGGCTGGCGGCGATTTCGACGCTATGTGGAGGCGTGGAGAGGTGGAGTGCGTAGCGGCGGCGGCGCTGAGGTGGTTGGTAGGGTGGCAAGGCGGGCGGTGGGGTGACGGCAGCGACTCGGCTCATCAAGCTGCACGTGCTGGTGGTGCGGTTGGGGCGGCGGGATGCCGCGGCGCGCAGCAGCGACGGCGGCTGAGCGGGTGACGCTAGGGTTAGCGGCGGCGGACGGCTTAACGGCGGCGATACCCCGGTGGAGAAGATCCCACTAGGTCCGCTCCGGCCTAGAACACATGTTGCGCCCCCGAACTCGATCCCCCTGAGTCTGAAACCCCGCTTTGCACGGCGGCGGACATGGCAGCGGCGATGCGGTTGCGCCGGCCAACCCAGAGGCCTCCTTCTGCTCCCCGCGCGAGGTCGTGGCGGCGGCGGCCTCCTCCTCCTTTTTGCAGGCGGCGGCGACGGCCTCCTCCTTCTTCTCCGCGGCGGTGACAGGCGATGCGGCAGGGCAGAGCGGCGCGCGGCTGTGGTGGGAGGGGGCAGGGCGGAGCGGCGGCATGGTGCACGGCGGTGGTGGGAGGGGCAGGGCGCGCGGCGGCTGGTGTCCGGGGACGGCGAGCTGGTGGTGGTCTGCTTGAGCGGCAGCGCAAGGCTGTCCATGTGAAAGAAAAAGAAATAGATGGAGGTTTTTGTAAAATACAAACATAAACGAAGGGGTATGGACCTATGGTGAATCACTTAAAAAGTTTATGGACCCAAAAATGCAGTTTTTCAGTTCATGGACCTATTTAACACTTCGCTACAAGTTAATGGACTAACGGTGCATTTTACTCTTTAATTAATTTGTCTGTTTGGCATGCTGATTATGCTGACAAGATTTATGGAACCTATGCGTCAGGTCCAACTCTACCTTTATCCACCGTACAACAAAGTAGAGCGGCACAGCATGAGTCCGTATTATACATGTGTCATTTTTTTTCTTTTAGATGCAAACACACTGGAAATTGAGATAAAATATAAAACTCTTATTGCCAGGTGTTACAGATAGAGATAAGAATATATAACCTCTTATTAACAAGTGTACAAACAAGTCAAATAGGTAAGGGTGATCTTTTTTTTCTAGTGCTATTTATGAAAAAACAAGGAAACTATTTCACCAAACATTTCTCGCAACAACTTCAAGTTTTGTAATGAATAATTAAGAATATCTTGTTATATGTAAAGACTTTTGGCGATATCTGACTTGATATATGATTAGAGCATGACAGCTCTACCACGCAATGACGTGAGGAATGTGTGGGTCTATTGGAGTTTACTCTAAAAATCATGTTACATTGCTATTTCTACTCTATCATCGGTATCACCACGTTATAAAAAACATATAAAATTTTACTCGTGGAGAGCGCGCGCGCGCGAGATTCTTCTACTCCAGCACGACACAATTCAACCCCACAAGAATACCAAACCCATGGCCAACATCACCTGATCGTGGTGACAACGCAGGATCCTGGAATCGGAATCCCGGTACGCTTCCCCACCAACCCCGTCCCCGCGTCTTCCCAGCCGCGCAGCAGCCGCACCCCCACCCCGCCGCCCGCGCACCAACGCCTGCCCAATAAATCCCCCGCGCTCCGCGCCCGTCGCCGCCCTCATCCCCGCCGCCGCCACTGCCGCCATGGTGAGCGCCGAGGCCGGCATCGAGCGCGTGCTGTGGACGGAGGCCGAGGTGGCCGCCCGCGTGGGCGAGGTCGCCGCGGACCTCGCGGCCGACCTGCGCGCGCTGCCGGACCCCGCGGTCGTCGTCGGCGTCGGCGACCGAGTCCAGCGGCAAGCCCCGCATCACGGCCGACCTCAAGGTCGACGTCGCCGGGAAGCACGTCGTCGTGGTGAGCGCCTCGGGCCTTCCTTTCTCGTGACCCGCACCCGCTTTTGTGTGGACGGCGTGGCCTCGGCACGCGCCGTGTGCTCTGATTGCCTTGTCGTGTGTGGGAGTGTACGAATAATTGGTTACCCACCGTTTGCTCTTGGATGGGCTCGATAGTTCACGTGACCTCCTTTGGATTGTGTACACGCTTGTTTTGTTTGTCAGTAAACACAAGTAATTCAGTAGCTTCCTGCAAATGATCATCAGTAACAGGAATTCAGTCCATTCTAATGAAAGCCAAAAACGAAACCATATTCATCTCTCTTTAGCTGTTGTTAGCTTCATGAATGTTCGGTGTTGAGCGTTCTTGCGTTGCATGTATATTCTAGGTCCCTGCATATTTTCTTTAATATGGCACTCGCTACAAGGTTCACATGTTTCGTACATTTGATTTATTCTAGAATTCTCTTTGATGCGAAAATGTTCTAGAATCCATGATGATCAGACAAGGTATCAATAATGAGAATTGAGAAATTGATGAAGTATATAGTGTTTTGGGTGAAGGTGATTCTGTACAATGAGCCATATAAGATTGTTTGACCGCTTAGTGTCTTTAGGGTACTCTCTTCTCAGCAAAATGGGCCACTTCTGTTTTTCCTGCCAGACTATGATATATTGAGTGCCTGTTTGAAGCGGGGAAAGATTTTGAATGTACACTTCTCATTAGAAGGGTGGTTGCTTGAATGAAGTCTTTTGCAAATGATAGAAATGCATTCTCTGGCCATTATTTGCTTTTGTTTTAATTAAGCTATGTTTTCAGCAGCTAAATTGGCTTATTGTATTGCCTGAGATGAACTCCTAGATTTTGGTGTGCTTGTTTTTGCTGGTATATGGAATTTGACAATTATATTGTATCTTTGCAGGTTGAAGATATTGTAGACACAGGGAATACTCTCTCATGCCTCATTGCTCATTTAGAAAAGAAAGGAGCATCCTCCATATCGGTTTGCACTTTCCTTGACAAACCAGCAAGAAGGAAAGTCGATGTTCAGCTTGTGGGGGATGGAAAATTCTACAGTGGCTTTGAGGTAAAAATACCATGTCCTTTTTATATCATTCTGTACGTATGTCACATACTTTAAAATATTGCTACCAAAATATTGCATTGCTACATAGCATCAAACAAACTATATTACCAGTGAAAGGTAAGCTAGATGCTCATATAGCTTTTTTTCTGGTAACAAATATGGTGCTGGAAAGCTCTCCTACACTGCCCTTCCCCACCTTACTAGTGCTAATTTGCTTTTGTTCTTTTAATCTTTTCAGTGCCCGGACTGCTTTGTTGTTGGCTATGGTTTGGATTATGCAGAGCTATATCGCAACCTGCCTTATGTCGGAGTTCTCAAGCCCGAGATGTACAAAAAGGATTCAAGCAATTAGAATAGAGCCTGAACTTGCACCGCGTGCAAGAGGACAGATTTACAATTCATACAAACACCGCAGTTTTGCTTAACTTTGTAGAAGAAAGAAGCAGGAAACCTGCTATTTTACCCTTTACCCTTTCCCCTTTTAAGCTCAGGAAAGAAACTGCAGCTTCCCAGATTTCAGTAGCATAGCAGTAAGATATATCACTGTTGATTCTGTTCATCATAAGAGTAAGATATATCGCTGTTGATTCTGTTCATCATCAAACCGCAACCCTGGAGGGAAAGACATGATTGTATGACATGTTACTGTTTGAGTTTACAAACCCAATAGTTCATCCCGTAGTAAGCTGTCGTGTTTTCTTGTACTTTGCGATGCATTGTCAATGCTGAAAGGACTTCTGTGGATCAGGACTAGTCACTTCGATTTGGGAGAGAATAACTTAAGCTTTGTTTTCCTACCAGTCAAGATGAAGGTATCTGTGGATCAGTTTGCTTTTGTTGTGTTCGGGCACATAGTGAGATACGAGTACTGTGTATGAGCATTTTTCAGGACTCCAGGGGAAGCTTTTCTGAACAAAGAATGCGTGTTTGAACTGTCTCTGGATTTGCTCTGTTTATGTATGTATATGCAGGTGGTGAGAAACTAAACTCACGAGTTCCAACAACCTCATATACTTGTTTCGTTTGTAAATGTGAATGTTACTTTTCCATTTCTCTGCAAACTGTTCCCTATAAATTTCTGTGAAATCCATTTGATTTAAGGGTTATTTGGGTCGGTACCATTGCAATTTTCGAAAGTTGGAAATATACTATTACAATTCACCTATTTGGAAACATACCATTGCAATTCTTTCATACTTTGAACCGTACCATTATATACGTCTTTGATTCCATTGATCTTGTCTTTGATTCCTTTAGACCCACCGGATACCTCTGTACTTTCGTATGGCCTAAAATACCCCCTGCTACCTCTCCTCCCCCACTCGCTGACGTGTGGGACCCGGACGTCAGGTTCATCTTCCTCCTCTAGACAGAGTCCAGTGCTGCTCGCGCCAGTCCATCCCTCTATCCTATAAGGCTGGTGCGTGCCTCCGCCGCCCACGCATCCGACCGCGCTGGCGAGGTGGGCGCCGGCACCGCGGACGACCTGGAGGCAGTGACTTCTTCCCGCGCGACGGCGAGCTCCCCTCCAAGACCATCGGCGCGGCGAGGAACGGCGGTGGGCTGCAAGCGGCGCCGTCCGGCGGCGCGATGGGGAGGCCTCGAGCGGCGGCGGCCGGTGGTCGCGGCGGGGAGGGCGCGGTGCACAAGGATTTCTCGAAAAAGAAAAGAAAAGTAGGGTGAACAAGGTGTATGCAGGCTTGTATAGTACAGCCCAGTACTGTTTGGTTACTTGCGAGGAAAGGGATGACACATGGGGCCCACACGTCAATGAGACAGACAAGGAAAGACAGTGGGGTATTTTGGTCCATACGAAAGAACGTGTCAACCGTATACACCTGCCAGTGGGCCCGATGGCGCTGCATACGTACATAATGGCATGGTTCAAAGAATCTCAGAATTGTGATGTTACTTCTCCTAATACGTGAATTGTAATGGCGTTTTTAAAACTTGAAGAATTGTAATGGTACCAATCCAAATAACCCTTGATTTAAAATAGCAGTGTAGCATATGCAGGTGCATATTCCAGAAGCAGAGAAGCTCTGGCGTCAAGCCACTCTTCTTCCTCGCCACAAAACCTTGGCCATGGCGATGAGCTTCATCTTACCCACCACTGCTGCCACAGCCTCCGTTTCCCTCCTCCCCGTCCGCCGCCAGCCCGCCGCCCCCTTCCTCTTCGCCCCCCTCAAGCCCCACCGCTTCCGAATTCCACCAAAACTCCCGCGCTTCTCCAGAGTCCCCTCAATCTCCCCCTCCTGCAAGACCCCGACCGTCAGCGTCCTCTCGTCCGTCGCCTCCACCTCGAGGACCCTCATATTCCTGCTCGCTGCAGGCCTCCTCTCCCTCTCCGGCGTCCGCCCGCGCCCCGCCCTCGCCTGCGCTCCCCCGCCGACACAGCAACCGCAAGAAATCGAGGGGCAAGACGAGCAGCAAGAGTCCGAAGAAAAAGGGCAGCAGGTGGAGGACGAGGTCGAGAAAGCAGAGGTGAAAGAGGAAGTGGAGCAGGAAGAGGATGAGGACGACGATGAGGTGCGGATGTATTCGGAGATTCTGAGGCGCAATCCGGGCGACGTGGATGCGCTCAAGTGCGCGATGTACGCCAAGATGAGGCGCGCGGACTGGGGCGGGGCGCTGCGGTACGCGCGACGGCTGCGTGATGCCGAGCCCGGCGAGGTGGAGTGGCGGCTGATGGTGGCGCAGCTGCACGAGCTCAAGGGGGACCTCGCCGAAGCCGAGCGTCAGTTCAGAGAGGTCCTGGCAGAGGAGCCTCTCCTCGTCCGGGCTCTCCATGTGAGTATAACGCATACATGCTCCTTCTGATCTTGGAGTATCCACCAACTGCAATTGTTCTTGTTCATATGCATACATTTCTCAAATTACGTTGCAGATTATGCTGTCACTTTCGGTTTCTGCCCGTCTTGGTACTGATCAACTATCATACATGTTTTAAGACATTGAGAATTCAAATAGGTACTTTAGCAATTGCAATAGAAAGTCAGTTGTGATGGGAAAAGAAGCCATGCCATGATTCATTAACATCGTGGCAGTTTGCTGCAATTATTTCTAAATTCTAATCTATGCTAGATTTGTCCCTAAGAATCCACATAATGCCGTCTTAATGCTTGAGTTCCCAGAATGGACAGAAATGCCTCTGGCTACACACTGAGGAACTGGCTTTTGTGCTTGCAATTTCAAACGCAACAGAATCTTGTGCTAAAGCCCATGAGCCCTTTCCCACCTAGGAGGCTGTTATCAACATATTTTTCCCCCTTGAAAATGGAGGAGAACTGCACATGGTTGCATTAAGAATATGAAATTGTTAAAGTGTTACATCAGATTTTTTTATCATTAATTCACGCCCTTGAATATGTGGATACAGCCAGACTACCTGCTTGTATTCTGTTGTAAGCATATGTTGTAGGGCTTTATAACTGATTAAGTCAAGTGTTGCAAATTTAACTGATTAACTTGTGAAAATATCAATAGTATTACGTGCTGGAAATTTCATTCCATAGAATGCAGCTATAATTGAATTCTTCATGATTTTCTGAGAAATGAAGCAGAGCTGGTTCTCTGCTTCTTGACCTGTCTGCTTAGCAATTTGTGTTAAGGCATGTACAGCAGATTCTGAACCCAATTTTAGTACTTAAGGCATTCTTAAAACTTGCACTTTCTTATAGTCCCCATCCATGTGATATTTTTGAATATTTGATATGTCCTCATGATCTGGTAACACCTCGCACTCTTGCAGGGACTCGCACTATGTATGCATAATAAACTTGAGGGCCCTACTGTTTTTGAAATGCTTGAGAATGCTTTGCAACTTGCGGTTTCTGACAAAAGGGTCCCGGAACAGCGCAATATAAAGCTTTTGATTGCACAAATGCATGTTGTCAGGGTAACAAATACTTCAAATGACAATGTTCTGAATCACACAAAGTCCTGGAATAGTTTGTTCTTGTCTAAATGAAAGTTTTGATGGAACACAGGGTCAATTTGAAGTTGCATCTGAGAAACTACAAAATCTTATAAATGAGGATCCTCGAGATTTCCGGCCTCATCTTTGCCAGGTACTCTTTGATATTCTGTAAATTGTGAATTTGTGATTGTCCTGATTCCTATATTTTAATTCTGACTCTGGATTTTACTTTGTCCTCAGGGCATTGTGTATGCACTTTTAGACAGGAAAGAAGACGCAGATAAACAATTTGATATATACAGAAGCCTTGTGCCAGATGAATTCCCAGATAAGAGTTTTATTAATGATGTTATACTAGCTGCTAAAATGGAGACAAATGATCGGATACAAAAAGAGTTTGGATCAGAATTTCTGTCAAAGAAATGATCAATTGGGATTTTCATAGCTGTGCGGCTCGGTACTCCTGGTAGGGTAGTCAGGTGCATAGTGATGTGCACCAATGTTGCAAATGAAATATAATAAAGGGAAATGAATGAGAGGTGTTTCTCCTAGTACCATTATTTCTTCGTTCGTTCTCCACCCCTGCTGTCACTTGGCAGTGATGAAAAGAGGTGAACTAGTTATGTCCATGACATAAATATCTGCTTGAAAGTTCGTATCTGTATCGAATAGATGTAGCAGACAACTGGATCGATTGTGAGCTCACTGAGTTGTGACATGATATACAAGTGTACATACTGAGAATTATTGTAAACTCTTTCTATCAATAAAATATTAACTCCCCTCTCTTACACCAGCGTATCCTGGTCTAACATGTATTCATACCGGGTTCTATTCATACAACAATACAACATCTATGAGTGCTGATAGTTGTAAGATAAATTCCAGTCTTTGTTTTCTACGGAGGACAATTGATAAATCTTATAAACAGAAAAAATTGCTATCAAGGGACCTCACTAGATTATCTTTCTTCACAGAACTTATCCTTCCGATAAATTCCAGTCTTTATTTTCTACTGAAGACGTTAGAACATTATATGCCTGATTTATTATACATTAACAAAAACAAAGAACTGCAGAAAAGACCGTGCTAAAAAAATTGCAATCAATTTGACAGAAATCTTCTCCTTTCATTACCACATCCAACGTAACCATAGCCACACTATAAATTGCAATATTTTTTTTTAAATGGAAAGACTTTCCATTAACCAAATATGCTAGCAGAATGTGCGCGACTCTATTACATTCTCTAGGACAATAGCTAGTCCTCCAAACGGAAAAAGAATCATTTAGCATACTCTTGATCTCGTTCGTGAATGATCCCTCCCGCCGGTGCCAATGCGAATGAGTTTGAGTCCAAAGCGAACTTCAGCAACAAGGAGTCTGTCTCCACCACAATCCGACCCATACCCAGCGCTTCAGCTGCTGAACACCAGCCCTGCATGCTAGAACCTCTGAATGGAAGGCATCAAGTAGATAATCACACCGGCCAGCTCCTGCTAAGATTACAGTTCCTTCATGGTCTCGAATCAGGTAGCCCCATCCTCCACTTCCAGCATTTGATGAGAACGATCCATCCGAATTTATCTTATACAGATCACTAGTCGGTTTACACCACTTCTTCTGTCGCTGCGCAACAGAATGCTGCACTTTGGTGCCTATTTTGGTAGTGAAAACACACGAAAAAATAATTATGCGAAGCGTTCTGTTTGCTCGCGAGAAGACTACCCCACCTGTCAGAGTAGCCCGCTGCCCGTCCAAGCGCCTATATATTAACGCGCCGCGCGCACCCCTCCTCCCCCGCCAAAAACCCCAAAAGCGTTCTCGGCTCTCGCGAAGCAGAGCTCTCCCCGATCAACAGTCCACCCGACGAGGCGACAGCTCACGCGAGAGCGATTCGAGACGGTTCGGCGTCGGCGAGCGAGATGACGGACGGCCACCGCGTCAACAACATCTACCTCGGCGGCCGCGGCGATTCCGTGAGTGATCGCCTCTCTGCCTCTCATCGTACAATCTCATCTCGAGTTGGTTTCTCCGTGCTTTTCGGCGAGTCGAGGGGTTGTGTTTCTCTAGGGTTACGGCTTGGTGCGTTCGGTTCCGCGGCGGCGATCTCGTGATCGGGCTGAGCGGCCGGATTCTTTTGTTGGCGCTTTCTGCATTCGTGCGGCGCTTGATTTCCCTGGTCATCACGTCGTGAGGCAAGGGTTTCCTCAAGGGGGAACGAGTACTGACGGAAAGAGGAAATTTCGCGATCTGCTGATTGTTTGTTGAGTGTCGTTTAGCTATAGGCAATGCAATTGATCTTTTTTCCTTCGTATTTTTTGCTCAATGCGGTGGACTCTGGAGTCTGGAGTCTGGATTTGAGCACCAAATGGAACAATTTCCGATCATCCATCAATGCAAATAGCTGCAACTGTCAAATGCCAAGCTACTTGTTATTTCTGCTACTGCTTGGCTGTCTTTCCTTCATAAGGTACTTGGAACACAAAATTTAGAAGTAATCTTACAGGAACAGAATCCTGATGGAAAAAGTTCCAATGTATTTGGAACAAAATGGGCTCAAGTTGTCCTATGAAAATGTAGTATTATGGAACCATGAGGCCGAACAACCCAACATCATGCCAATTGTTTTTAGTCTGTTTGCAATACTAGTTTCCTGTGAGGAATCAAAATCCTGCCTTTCAGGTTGATAAGGAAAAATTTGCACCTCATTTTTAGTTTTCTCCTTGTTCCTGTACTTGTCAATTCCTAGCTCGTGACTATTGGCTACCATTGCATCCTTTTGTAAGATCACAACCCATGACTTCCATCATTGACAAGCTTTTAAATCTGTTGTTTTCCCCCTTATTTTTTGCACTTGTTTAAAGATTATTCCTCTGATTATCATGGTTCTCTTATGTTGATTGTCATGCTCACTAAGTATGATGTAAGAACTTGATTGACCAACCGATTCCATTCCGCATGTAAGGGAATGAATAAATAAAATGTGTATATTCCATTATTATTTTGTTTAAATTGTTTATGTCCCTCTGTGGTCTTGAATTTCTTTTGTGCTGATAGTTTCTGCTCTTGTAGAACCCTGGAGAGTTTAAACTTTATTCAGGAGGACTTGAATGGAAGAAACAAGGTGGGGGAAAAATTATTGAGGTTGATAAAGCTGATATCACTTCTGTAGCATGGATGAAGATTCCTAAATCTTATCAGCTTAGTGTTGGGACAAAGGAGGGCCTCTTTTACAAGTTCTTTGGCTTCCGTCAACAGGTGATATTCCCTTGGTCCCTCCATTATTTTTATGAAGGAAATTAGGTATTTATATTGTCTATGTCTAATGAATTGCTAAAAAACAAGATAAGATAATCTTTTCACATACCTTATAAATGTGACAGTGTCTATGTTTTCATCTGGTAATTGGAACCTTTGGTCCCATTGTAACTCGAAATGTATTTAATTTCTTTTTAGGATGTCAGCAACCTGACTAACTTTATACAACGAAGCACGGGAATCTCACCAGAGGAGAAGCAGCTTTCCATTAGTGGGCATAACTGGGGCGGAGTTGTAATTGATGGTCAACCAATCTTTCTGTTGTATTTAAGTGTTTACCGTACTCCATTGCCTTTCCATAACCTCTGGTTTTATACCTTTTCCTATTCTTTCCATTTCAGGGACTAGGCTTCACTTTAATGTTGGTGAGAAGGAAGCATTTGAAGTCTCTCTAACAGATGTATCGCAAGCTCAGATGCAAGGGAAAACAGATGTTGTTCTCGAGTTCCATATAGATGATACTACTGCATCTAATGAGGTATGTTTCTTTCCATCCATTTATTTGCTTTTGTTTGCCTCACTCTCTTATATCGGGGTAAAGAAAGAAGTAAATTATTTATGTTTACAAGTTTTGATTCCAGAGTTGTATCTTTTTACCTTTCATAGTGTTTCTTGTTCTTTCCAAGACTTTGTAATAAAATAATGTGCTTTCCCGTTGGTCTTTCAATCTTATTTAGTTGTTCGAATAAGCAAACATTCTCCATGGTTATTACTTATTAGATACAAAGTTTTCAAGCCTGTGACTGAGCAGAATAGCAAATGCATTGATGAATATTGTTTAGAAGTTGTTAGGCTTTAAAAATAGCTGTAATTCTGACGGTCATTATTTGATGATTATTTTTTTCCTGCAGAAAGATTTGCTGACGGACTTAAGTTTTCATGTACCAAATTCAAATGGTCAATTCATTGGGGATCAGCATTATACATCAGCTCAGGTAAGGTTGCTTGATATGCACAATATGATGAGAACACATGTGCCCGATGCAAATCTGGAATATTATGTGCTTTTCAGATGTTGTGCCAGGAGATTTTGTGTAGAACTGATGAAGGTAGGAGCCTCTCAGAAGCGGCTGTAGTTACATTTGACAGAATTGCAATCCTCACACCAAGGTGGGAAAATCATACACGTACAGGGCACCTTTGTGATTATATAGAATTAATAATTATTATTTTTTTATATATTTTGTTTGCTGAAGTAACTAAGTGCTCCTTTTCAATTCAGGGGTCGATACAGTGTTGAGCTTCATCAATCGTTCTTGCGACTTCTAGGACAGGCTAATGATTTCAAAATCCAATATAGCAGTATTGTTCGCCTCTTTATTTTGCCAAAGGTTAGATTTATTTTGTTTTTGTTTTATTTATGTGCTGTGATATCTTATTATGGGATCCACTCTCCCTTATTGTGCCACTATTGACTCCAAACTAATCAAATATTTTATCTGTTGCTTTTGTCACCTATGCCGTCACAAGATCCTCATACTTTTGTGGTTATCACACTTGATCCACCAATTCGAAAAGGGCAAACATTATATCCACACATTGTTATTCAGGTACTGTATCACAATCCAGTTTTCACGCTAAATTGGATAAAAATGTTCATTGAACATTATTTTCCTTATTGTGTGAACAGTTTGTGACAGAGGAAGTGGTTGGAAGGGAACTGGCACTGAGTGAGCAAGTTTTGGCTGAAAAGTACAAGCTTCAGGGCTCTTATTACAAGGTGATTCACTTTGAATAAGTAATCTATGCTTGCATCAATTTAAGTTTTACATTCTTCATATACAAAAAGATGGATCCTAGCTAATTTTTGTTGTACTGATTATCTGGCTTGTGATTTATAATACCTTGTATATTTGCATATTTCTTTCTCAGGATTATATTTGGCATATGCATTATTTTCAATTTGATCAAATTGTGTACGCTATGTCAAGTTCTTTCTCTTGCAAGTAGGGTGCTGATTAACTCCTTGTAGAAAAGTTTTGTAATTCAATAAAGTGTTATGTTAACCCACATACTATTTTCATCCGTCACAGCATTCCGGGGTCTCTTTTTTGAGCTTATGCATTCCAGGGTCTTACCATGTGGGTCATCCCTTGTATTCTCATCTTCAATTGTTAGTTATAACATTTGTGGTTAATGAACAACTAATTAGCTCACAGAAACAACTGACATATTTGTAGGGTCTAAAACATGAGGTATTCTCCGAGGTCCTTTGTGGACTATCTGGTGCTAAAGTGACAAGGCCAATTACATTCCGCAGTTGCCAACATGGATATGCAGTCCAATCAGCACTTAAAGCTGAAGATGGTTTGCTCTATCCACTTGAAAAGGGCTTCTTCTTCCTGCCAAAGCCCCCTACACTAATTCTTCACGAGGAGGTTTGTCTTTGGAAAAAAAAAAGAAATGTTGTTGATTGTTGTTCATTCATTTATTTTCTGTCTGACTGTAAGTTTGTTATTCCATGCAGATTGAGTATGTGTTGTTTGACCATCATGGTGCTGGTGGTGTTAATATGTCATCTCAATATTTCGACCTATTTATCAAGCTGAAAAATGACCAAGAACATCTCTTCAGTAACATCCAAAAGATTGAATACGAAAACCTGTTCAGCTTCATTAGGTATTTACCTTTTTTATTGATTTAATTATACTATAGACCCTTCGTATTTTTGTGTAACCCACAAGGGCTTCTTGTTCCTTTCTTTTTTGTTTTTATAAGTGGCAAGCATTTGAAAATTCTGGACCTCGGAGTTGGCCAAAGGAGAACTGCTGGTGTTACAGCTATTCTAGAGAGCACCAATGATGATTCCGTTGATCCACATCTGGGGCGAATTAAATATCAGACTGGTAATGAGGAAAGTGATGAAGAGGTATTAGCCTCTGTTTAGTAGATAATGTGATACCATAGATTACCTATTTACCTTAAGTCACTTGCACTTATATTTTTGCGTAATCTCTCTTCGACGCTAGGATGAAGATTTTGTGGCGGACAAAGACGATAGTGGGTCTCCTACTGATGATTCTGAAGAGGAAGGCTCTGATGCTAGTATGAGAATAGGTGAAAACGAGGTGACTAAATTGCTCTTACAATATCTTTTTTCCAATTTGAACCAGAATCTCTGTAGCAATGTTAACGCTAATGAATTTTTTCTTGATCCAGAAGTCTTCCAAGATGGAAGCTAGTAGCTCAAAGCCACATGTGAAAAGGAAGCAGAATAGCGGGTCTGATGAAGTTTCTCAGAATAAAACACCAAAGAGACAGAAAGAGAAGAAGAGTGGGTCCGGTGAAGGTTCTCAGAAGAAAAAGTCAAGGAGAAAGAAAGATCCGAATGCCCCTAAAAGAGCCATAGTTCCATTCATGTACTTCTCGAAGGCTGAGCGAGCTGTAAGTTACTTATAACTCTGAATTTCAGAAAGCCAAACTGTTAATAGAACTGATCACAATTATGAGGAACTTATAGTTGCTCCTAACTGATTTTAGACTTCTTACCAAATATTGGAACTGAAATTTTGCTTCCTCTGGCTATACCTCTGCTATTCTGCATGTACGCAAACATGCTTGGTTGCAAGAAACATGAGGCATTTGGCCTTTTAAATTTGTAAATAAAGCAGCCAAAGTAGGTACATATTACAAAGTTATCTGAAGCTTTTCCATTGCAGAATATAAAGAACAGCAACCCTGAACTGACTACCACGGAGATCGCAAAGAAGCTCGGGGAGACATGGCAGAAGATGAAAGGTAACAGCAGTTCAGATCTCTGTGTTAGGTACCCCCTGTCACTGTGGCATTGCCGTGCACATCATTATACATTTTTCATGATCCAGGAAAAAAATAGCGCACTATAGCGCCAAACTAGAACCAACGCGAAGCTATTGTGCATTTTCACGCTATTGGCGCTATCGGCGATATAGCGCGCTAAAGCGCCGCTATAGCTATTTAGAGGCATAGCGCGCTAAATCTGGCGCTATTTTCACTTTTTCCAAATATGGTGAATTCGGCCCAGTAAAAAAAAAGCCCGGCCCAATTCAGCCTTGGCTTCCCATGAAACCCTAGTGCTTAGTCTTTTGTTTATGTTGGATTGTTGCATGTGCAATATTGGGTTATAATCACTTGATTATCAGTTATCACTTTATCAGATATTCTTATATTAAATCATGAATTTATGATCATGTTTTTTGAAACAAATAGCGCGCTATAGCGGCGCTATAGCGTGAGCAGCGATCTGCCGCTATAGCGCGAAGCTGCCGCAATAGCGTCATAGCATCCAGAAAATAGGAAACGTTAAATTTAATAGCGCGCCATTTAAAACATGGTTCATGATGGTCGTCAATCGTCAAGTTTTTTTACGGAACACAAAAAAAAATATGGCAGTAGTAGTAGAAAGCAATTGTTCTAATGATTTCTGCCGGTCTCATTTTTGCAGCTGAGGAGAGAGAACCATACGTGGAGCAATCCCGAGTCGACAAGCAGCGCTACGAGAAAGAGTTCGCAGCCTACCGCGGTGCAGCCGCTCAGCAAGGCCCCGGCGATGGGTCGGAGTGAGTTGCAGGTTTTGGCAGTTGACAAAGGAACGAACTGGATTGTTGAGCTCTCAGTGTAAATAGGGCGGGAAAAATTACTTAGCTTTTGGATGTTGCATATGCAATCTTTCTTAGATAGTGTCACTAGTAATACGTGTTGTCTGCAGTATCTTTAATTAATCCGCTATCTTCCGTGGGAGTGTAAGTGTAGGTCAATCAGAATATGTACGATATAGAAGCAATCGTTCAGATCCTTCTCTTTGCAAGCACAAAAGGGTAGTCATTGCACATGTTGCCTCATTATAAACTTCACGTTTGAAAAAATCTATTTGAGGAAACAAAACCACAACCATTATACCATTATGACTCGTGACCATAGGTCTTTCAAATTGCTCCAACATGTGCCTAAGCATTTTCTCCCCTGATGCTGCCACCCCCACTGGCCTCCACAACACTACAGTGACCTAAGCGTGCAAGAGCATGTGCAGCCCTGTTATTTTACTTAGGACTAAATACAATAAAAACACTAATAAAATTCAAATTGTAAAATTTCCAACTATACAATGAATGAGGATTGAGGAACTGGCAGCTCAGCCATGATAAATCAGGGGAGATGCAAAAACACGTTTTGTTTGCTGGCGACAAGACTACCCCACTTGTCAGACCAGGCCACCTATTTAACGCGACGCGCGCTCCCTTCCCCCTACCCAAAAAAACTGAAGCCGAGCCGCCTTCTCCTCATCGCATAGAGGCATAGAGCAGAGCGGCAGAGCTACGCGATCACACACATCCGACGAGCCACGAACGAGGAGATCGACGAGCGGACGAGACCACGCGCGAGAGAGAATCCAGACGGCTCTAGCGGCGGCGTCCACCGGCGGCAGCGCGCGCGCGGCGGGGGCGAACGAGATGACGACGGACGGCCACCACTTGAACAACATCTCCCTCGGCGGCCGCGGCGGCGGCGTGAGCCCTCGATCCCCATCCCCTTCTCCAGTTCATTTCGCCGTGACTAGCAATCAGACCCGAGCCGAGGGGTTCTCTAGTCGTGGTTTTCGGCCGCTTGTTGCCTTCGATTTCGTGGCGGCGGTCTCGCACGCGGGATGGGATCGGGAATTTTCGCGTGTTACGGTTTTTTTCGTGGGGCGTGTGAAAACTTTTGAGGGATTCTGTCGGGACAGACTCTTCGAACAATGCCGGGGCACTCTTGGGTTTCGATTTGTTACTGAATTTTGCATCAGGTCGTAAATTTCACAGAAATTCTGTTTCTCATGAGTCTGGACAAGATCGTATACTCAATCCCGGGGTTGTTTGATTGCCTCCATACCAAGTTGCAATAAGTAGGCTTAGCTGCATCACTCTGGAAGATCATAAAGTTTATAACATGTGGGCTCCATGATTGACAAAGTTTAAAATATTTAAATCCTTTTGTTCTGGATATGTGCACTTGTTCATGGATATTAACTCTTATAATTCTAGCTTTATCAGTGTTTATCATACTCATGTAAAACTATTTTGTTTCATTATTGCAAATTTGAATTGTGTATTTTGCCTCTATTCTTGATCCTTTATATTTAGGGATTAGGGAAGTAGGGACTAGGGATTAACCAATTGTATTTCGCATTTCAAAAAAGAGGGGACACAGTGAATCAAATACGAGATTTTTCACCTTTTTAATGATTGTTTAGCACAATTTGTTACACTCACTGATGATGAAGTCCTCGCTGATGACTTGTGCTGTAGAACCCTGGGCAGTTCAAACTTAATTCAGGAGGACTGGCATGGAAGAAGCAAGGGGGAGGAAAGCTCATTGAGGTTGATAAAGCTGATATCACATCTGTGACATGGATGAGAATTCCTAAATCTTATCAGCTTAGTGTTGGGACAAAGGAGGGCCTATGTTACAGATTCTTTGGCTTCCGTGAACAGGTTATATTCTCTCTATTGGTTTATTCGAAGGACCTACTTTCTATTGCTGAAAAAATGCTGAAAAATGATTATGCGTCTAGAATATCATACACCTGATATCTGTCCCCGTGCCTGTGTTTGTTTCAGATAATTGAGACCATTATATATTTGATTCTAGTTTTATTCCATTATTTTGTAGGATGTTAGTAGCTTGACTAACTTCATACAAAAGAGCACTGGAATCACACCAGAGGAGAAGCAACTTTCCATTAGCGGGCAAAACTGGGGTGGAATTGAAATAAATGGTTAGCCAAGTTCTCTGTGGTATTTTCTATACTCTATTATTGCCTTTTCGTAACCTATGTTTTGGTTTCATCCCTTGTACTATTCTTTCCATTTTAGGGAATATGCTTTGCTTTAATGTTGGTTCAAAGGAAGCATTTGAAGTCTCTCTAGCGGATGTGTCACAGAGCCAGATGCAAGGGAAGACAGATGTTGTCCTAGAGTTCCATGTTGATGATACTACCGGGGCTAGTGAGGTCCATGGTTTGCAAGAATGTGTTAATCTTAATCCATCACCTATAGTGTTATTTTCATTCTTATTGTTTGGACCTCAAAATTTTGTGGGAAACCGAGAAGTGAATTATTTATTTTTGTGTAATCATTAAAGGATACCAGAATTGTTATATTATTTTATTGCATAGTGCCTCTTATTTGTTTACAAATGATTTTTCGGCCACAGATCTTTTGATCTCATTTAACGGTGGCCATGTTAGTCATTAAATAGACTTTCCAAGTATTTGATTGGGATGAATTGCATATCCATTGACACAAAGTGTAATTTTAATGGTTTATGTTTGGTGATCATTACCTTTACAGCTGAGCTCAACTCTTTTCCCTTGCTTTGACTACAGAAAGATTCACTGATGGATTTAAGTTTTCATGTACCGACTTCCAATACTCAATTCGTTGGAGATGAGCATCGTACTTCAGCTCAGGTGAGGTTTCTTATAAGAACAAGATGGCCAAAACATATGCATGCATGGTGCAAATCATGAAATATCTCTCCCTTTCAGATGCTATGGCAGGCTATCTCAACTCAAATTGACGGTGGTGGCTCCTCAGAGACGGCTGTTGCTACATTCGATGGAATTGCAATTCTTACACCAAGGTGTGAAAATCTTACAGCCGGACATCTGCTTCATTTAACTTAAAGGTATGTTATTTAATGTGTATTAGTTTTTGTTTACTAAAATAGCCAAATGTTCCTTTTCCATTCAGAGGCCGATACAGTGTTGAGCTTCATCAGTCGTTCTTGCGACTCCAAGGACAAGCTAATGATTTCAAAATACAGTATAGCAGTATTCTTCGCCTCTTTGTTTTGCCAAAGGTTGCATTTATTTCGAATTTATTTTATATGCCGCGCATATTGTTGACTGCAAACTAATATATGATTTCATCCTTTGCATTTTCACCTATGCAGTCGCATAATCCTCATACTTTTGTGGTTATCACGCTTGACCCACCAATTCGCAAAGGACAAACATTATATCCTCACATTGTTATTCAGGTGTTGTGTTACATTTCAATTTTCACACTAAATTGGATCAAATGTTCATTCAACAGAAAAATGATTTCTTCATTGTGTGAACAGTTTGAGACAGAGACAGTGGTTGAAAGGGAACTGACATTAAGTGAGGAGGTTTTGGCTGAAAAATACAAGGATAGGCTTGAGAGCTCTTACAGGGTAATATATTTACTTTCATACCTTGCATCATTCAATGATATACTAGCGTTTGTTCATTTTATTTTACTGGTTATCTAACTTACTGTAATGTGCACTCGCATGTTTGTGTATTTCTTTTACATGATTTTATTTGAATACTTTTTAGTAACAGGTGATTAGTTTCAGGCAGTAGAGTGTGTGTGGGTGTGTGTTGGGTCTCTGTATGACTCTCTTCTTCTATTAATACAATGATGCGCAGTTCTCCTGCGTATTCGAGAAAAAAATATTTGAATAAGTACATGCATTATTTTCAACTAGCAAATGTGCCCGTGCGTTGCTACGGAAATAGACCACATGGAGAGATTTAACCGGTCTTGATCCATGTAGATTTTTTTTTCTCTCATGCTTTAATTTAAATATGAGATTTAACTGGTCCTAATCCATGTAGATTTATTTGAAGAGGATGAAGGGAGGTAAAGCGATGGGTCCTGATGGTATCCCCATTGAGGTGTGGAGATGCCTGGGTGACAGAGCAATAGTATGGCTGGCTCAAACACAGCGTGGTATATGCTCGGAGAATGGTTGCCTCCTTCTGTTCCATTAAGGATAAAAATTGCTTCCACCCAATTGATTTTGAAAAAAAGTTGCTTCTGGTACGCCGTAAGAAGTCTCGGGCATACCTCCTAGGTAAACGCCTCTTCCTCATAGCAATTTCAAGATCCTCTAGAGTGACTTGTCCATCACCATCTCTGTCCAACTCTTCAAAGAATCGCTTTCCTGCGGCAGAATAACATCAATTCCAAATATCACATCATGATCCAACTATAGTACATAAAAGAGCAACCTTTTCATAAGTCGCATTCCAATAAATTATCTGTAGAGGATGCACAATGCTGATGCTCCAATTAGAACCCCCAGTTTGAAAATTGTATGATAATTATATAGCATAGTCTGACTAGGAACGCACTGCCCTGTTCTTGCATAGGCTCATGAAAATGTCTGATAGACACATCTCAATAATAGCTCACCTATATTTTCTAGATAAGGAGCCTTATTAGAAAAAGCAAATTGTATAAAACATAAAGAGCATATCCTAAATCTGCATATTAGAAGAGACCCAGTGATTAAGTAAAATGTAATAACTTTGACATCAAACTGGCATTTCAGCCTTCTACATTGTGTACTGATGACCACAGATCTAATTACTCCTTGGGTGGTGCCATATGGCAAAACCAATGTAGTAAAATAGACCACATGGAGAGATTTAACCGGTCTTGATCCATGTAGATTTTTTTTCTTTTCTCTCATGCTTTAATTTAATTCCAGCGTATTGTGCTTATACTTGGTCTCTACGTAATTATGGAAAGAGACACATGAGGCCCACCCGTCGGCATTGTGAGAGGAAAGAACCAAACAATCCTTGCTTAGACACGTGAGACCCACCTGTCGGCAATGTGAGAGGGAAAGACCAAACAATCTTTGCTTTAGTATTAAGTAGAGATACACTACCTTAATCGCAGCTAGGACATCCTGGCCTAAATAGCAAAATGTAAAGTCATGCATCTTATTGAATCAACATTTCATGGAGCAATGACTAAAGTGCCTGCAGTAGAGGCACTGTCCAACGAGCAGCAGCAGCAAGATCGAACTAACACACCGAGCAAGCAAAATCATGAGATCGACACACCGCGGCTAGTAGCACAAAGAAACATACTTATAGAGCAAGCCGTCGAACCAGTTAGGATGCCGTGCTGTGACGGACAGCAAGGCCCCAGGCACTGGATAGCCGGCACGCACGTACCTGTGACCTGTCTTTGCTTCTAACCGTTGCTGCGCCGGTGCACGGGAGGGCAAGGTGCCTGTGCAACAGATATATTACGTGCGTAGGTATAGTATTTATTAACAAACAACTTGGGCCTAGTTGGAGTCGGAATCCACTTGGGCGTCTCGTCGCTGCCTTTTCTAGAAAGCCGAAGAGGCAGATATATACATGGTGGAAGAACCGCTAATTTATTTTAAAAAATATGAGGGTTTTTTTATAAAATTATGATGTACCGCTGAATTAATCTTTGCTTTATAATTAGGTAGAGATATAATGGAACTGTGCAAGCTTTCTTAGCCTTACAGTTCTTTTTTTTGGGATGGGGAGGAGTCATTAACTGAATTTAGCAAAGTTTCGCAATTGAACAATAGCATTGTGTAGACCCTAAAAAACCCTTGACCGGTGGATTAAGACAGCCCATTGCACTTAATTAAGTCGAGAAGACACCCCCTGACTGTTGGATCATCCCTTGTATTGCTTGCATCTTCAATTGCCATTTATAAGCTTTGTTCACGTAAAATTTTCTTGGGTTATTGATTTATTTGTAGGGTCTAATACATGAGGTATTCTCCATGGTCCTTCGTGGCTTATCTGGTGCTAAAGTGACTAGGCCAAGTACATTTCGCAGTTGCCAAGATGGATATGCAGTCAAGTCATCACTTAAAGCTGAAGATGGTTTGCTTTATCCACTTGAAAAGGGATTCTTCTTTCTGCCAAAACCCCCTACACTCATTCCTCATGAGGAGGTATGTTTCTTTTAAGAGAGAAAAACTATCTGTTGCTTCATTTATTTATTTATTTATATTTATTTATTTTGTCATACGGTAAGATGTTATTGGTTGCAGATTGAATACGTTGAGTTTGAGCGTCATGGTGCTGGCGGTGCTAGTATATCATCTCATTATTTTGATCTCCTGGTAAAGCTGAAAAATGATCAGGAACATCTCTTTAGAAACATCCAAAGGAATGAATACCATAACCTGTTCAACTTCATCAGGTATTTGATATATTTTTTTTGTTGATTTCATCATCATTCTAGCTACCGTGAATTTTACGGAACTGATATTAGCTTGTTATTTCTTTCTTTATAATTTTCAAGTGGTAAGCACTTGAAAATTCTAAATCTTGGAGATGGTCAAGGTAGAGCTGGTGGAGTTACTGCTGTTCTTCAAAGCACTGATGATGATTCTGTCGATCCACATTTGGAGAGGATTAAAAATCAGGCGGGTAATGAGGAAAGTGATGAGGAGGTATCGTCTCTGTTGAACTGATCTTTTACGATAGAGTTCTCTCAGTTATTTGTATGTTACATCTTTGTGCAATCTCTCTTCAATATTAGGATGAAGATTTTGTGGCAGAGAAGGATGATAGTGGATCTCCTACTGATGATTCTGACGAGGATGGCTCTGATGCTAGTTTGAGCGGGGGAGAAAAGGAGGTGACTAAATTTTCTTTTACAGAATAGCATAATAATTTTTTGAGTTTGAACCAGAACCTGTATAGTAATGGGCCGTTCTAATGAACCGCTTGTTCCAGAAATCTTCGAAGAAGGAAGCTAGTAGCTCAAAGCCACCTGTGAAGAAGAAGCAAAAGAGTGTGCCTGATGAAGGTTCTCAGAAAAAGAAGCCAAAGAAGAAGAAAGATCCAAATGCCCCTAAAAGGGCCATAGCTCCATTCATGTACTTCTCAAAGGCTGAGCGAGCTGTAAGTTTCTTGTAACTTTGAATTTCAGAAGGCTATACTGTTGGCAAAATAAAATAAAAGCAGCACAAAAATCATGTTACCAATTTATCAAGCCCCCTTGATTTCACAGTTATTAGACTGGACCTACCTCTGTTATTTTCTCTACTCTACATGTATTTAGGTTGCAAGAACAAACATGATAGCATTTGACCTGAATTTGCAAATCAAGCAGACGCATGTTGAATGCTAAATGGTTTCCCATTGCAGAATATTAAGAGCAGCAATCCTGAACTGGCTACCACAGAAATTGCGAAGAAGCTTGGGGAGAGGTGGCAAAGGATGACAGGTAGCATCCCAGCTCTTCGACAGAATCAGAGATAATTTGTTATAATCATTTCCTCTTGTCTCAATTTTGCAGCTGAGGAGAAGCAGCCATACGTTGAGCAGTCCCAGGTCGACAAACAACGCTATGCGGAAGAATCTGCTGCCTACCGTGGTGCAGCCGCTCAGCAGGGCTCCGGCGATGGTTCGGAGTGAACAGTTAACTACAGGGACGGATTTTTGAGCGATTAATCGAGCAAGAAATTTGACTTTAGATTTTTGAATGTTGCATTAAACTAGTGCTACCATTAATATTTGTTGCCCAGAAGTAATGTAGAATTTATTCTTATCAACTTTCCGTGTCTCATGGAGTTACAATTTTGAGCTCCGGAAACATTGCATTGAAATGACCTGTGTTGAAAACATAGCAGCGGATAGAGATTAGCGACCTAGTGATACATGTTGAAATTGCGCATGACACTATGGTCTCTGCACGACGCAGTTAGGGTCAGAGTGAGGCTGACATATTAATCCAATGCAAAAGCAGGGCAGTAGCATCCTGAAAAGATATCATAATAGTATAATAATAACTAAGACAATCGCTGATTTACCATCGTGCGAGGGGATATGTGGTTTTAATAGAGAAAATGTGTTTTTTATTACTAGCTAGACGTAGTATATATCTACTTAGATACATAGTAAAAACTATGTATATCGAAAACCCAAAATCAATAGTAATTTGAAACAGAGAGAGTAATTATTATTCAAAATTTTACATGGTAAGTGACTGTTATTCCAACACAAGTGTGTTAGTGGAGCCGTACTCAATATGTTCCATAATTGGAGTCCAAATTCCCCAATATTGAAACAAGTTCTAGAGATGGATCCATTGCCTTTGATGCTTTGAATAACTAAAATAAAATAGTACTCCGTAGTAAGCATTCCGGTGGTTAATGAGTAACAAAGTGGTATTCATCTTTCAGTTGCGATATTAGATTGTACAATCAAATATTATGACATTTTTTTGAGATTCCACCCTTAAGGCCATTGTTTTTTTTTCAAACACCCTACCTGGTTTTATTGGGGATAAAAAGCAAGGTAGCACTTACCTTTGTTTGCAAACATCCACCCTAAATGCTAAAAGGTAAACAGCCATAATCGGGATTAAACAAGCTAAACTGATCATTAATTGGACACTGCTAGCTCGTCCCCTGTGAATCGGTTTAGTGTTTAGATACCATTTAAACGGGCTATACGGCCGTCCATGTGAACAGTGCACACGCTTAACCGATTCTCTCTATCTTTAATTGACATGGAGCGTTGATGGATTCTTTTTCAAAGTTAGATATTGCTTACATTATAATCTTAGCACATGTCTGATCGTCTTAATTTACGGACATTTCTATGTTCTTTCTATGTCCTGTAGCACCCCCATGGTAAAGGGGGGGGGGGGGGGAGGTAAAGTTAGATATTCCCTAACTTTTTGCATGAAATTAATGACTTCGGACTCACGATCGTTCAAAAAAATATCCAAATTATGAATTTAGAATTTCAAATTTCAACTCAAGAATATACATTATAATCTTAAATAACTTGAATTCACTAGAGGTCACAGGTAAATCTGGATACCATTTCTTGAATAATTCTTGGATTCACCAAATAAAAGCTGGATGAACTTTTCATTTAATTTAAAACTAGTTTCAATGCATAAAAAAACTGAATCATAAGTACAAGATAAGGTTCTGGAGGTTGTGATTTCCAATTGGTTTTACTCCCCCTCCCAAAGAAAAAAGCACGTACAAAGTAATTTTATATTTATCCTAGGTCAAGTATTTAAAAAATATCTTCGCCATCAATATCTTAAAATCCATATAGTTTTGCAACATAAGGTTGAATCAAGAGGATTTAATGATTTATTATTAAAACTAATTTTATATTTGAAATAATATATTCTTTTTTTATAAAATGGCAGTTAATGTGTCGCCTTGTAAACCATGTTGATGTTTTGAACTACTTATATTTGTGATTAGGATAGAGTGGTATATTACTAGAGTAAAATGCAAGTGTGTTGTCATCCGCGGGTCTCTGGACTTATCCTAAGATGTTATCTAGATCTTTATACTCTCATAATGCATTTTAAAATCCTTGAATTCATCACAGAAGTCATTCCTAGTCCAATAGTGAGCAGGATGATGTCTTCTGGTTCTCGCGCTAGATCTTGTCCCTTTTCACCGCCACACCCTTCCCCATGATCTCTTATCCCTCGGACCTAGCATGCATCACCATCGTCTTCCAACCAAGCGTTAGTCAACACGACAACAAGTCTGCACCAGCTAGCCATGAGACTCGTGCCTACGCTTTATTGTGGCATGTGGTGGGATCTAAGCCACAAGTCATCGACGGCCTCTAGCACCGCCATTCTCCATCTCTTGCTCCACCATCCCCGTCCTCCTTACATGATCATCGGCAGGCATAAGGGCATCTCCAATGTATGGAACCACCCCCGTTCTATAAATAGACCCTACAAAGATTTGACATCATCTATTGTATTGATAGCAATGTATAGAATCAGGGTTGCATCTATAAACGGGGCCTACTTTCCTCTCTCCCATTCTATCTCTCTCCTCCTCTTTCCATATTAAATTGCATGGGAGCAGGTTCTATAGATGGAACCTCGTCCTTTATGGATCCAAGCACACAATGTATACTACCTGCTCTTATGCCTGCATTTATTGTATGGGAGTGGCCTAGAACCTCCCATTGGAGAGGCCCTAAGGTGGCCGTGAAGGCGGTGAGTGAGGCACAAGCAATGCCACCATTGGGAGACTTGAGACACATTAGGAGAGTTTGAAAATTCGAATAATACCTAGAACAAGTTGGAGGACTTAAAACACATTTTAAGAGTTTGGAAATCTAAATGATACCCTGGACATGTTTGAAACCTTCATAATGTATTTTAAGTATTTCAGGTATTTAGATGATACGATATGTGGAAGGCACATAAGGGTAGGAGTAAAAACCGAAGTCAATACAACAAATGCTAGAGCTCATCAAATATGGCGACAAATAAAAAGATATAGAGGGGGTATGCTTTTTAAATATACCAAGACCAAGAGAGAGCATCATCATTATGCACGCTTCTAATTAGCAAAATGTTTGTTCCACGGTGCATTGCGGCACCACTAAGGTCTTTGCAATCAGCAGAATGTTTCTTCACGTTGTATGCACCACTAACACAAAGGGCATTCTGTATCGAACTCCTTCCTAGGATGTGTTTAGTTCCCAAATTTGAAGAGAGAAAGTTTGATGAAAATGTCACATCGGACACTGTAGCACTTTTTGTTTGTTTGTGGTAATTGTTGTCCTATCATGACCTAACTAGGCTCAAAAGATTCGTCTTCGTGTACATCAAAACTTTCACCCCACATTTAGTGCTCCATATAGGAGGAGAGAGATTTGATGTGATTTGACGTGGTAGGTGAATAGTGAAATTTGGAAAGAGAAAGTTTGGGTATTTTGAGTGAACTAAACACAGCCTAGTTTACAACTGTAATCATTTCTTGAGTAAATTTACCGAAAAACATCTGTTACGTGGCCGGTTTTTGTAGTTAATAACGCACAATAAATACGTGACCTCAAAAACAAAAATACGCGCAGTGTCGTGTTCTTTTTCCCTCCGCAGGCGCAGCTCCTGCGTGCCGGCCGACTTTCCTCTCCCGCCGCCACATAGGCCCCACCATTCTCTCTCTCTACGCCCCCACCCATCTCGTCGCCCTCTCCACCAGACCAGCTCAACGCCTCGCGCGGTCGCACCTCCACGGGACCTGAGCTAGGGTTTCCTCTGCCGCCACCTGCCTGTCACGCGGCCGGCGCGCAGCCATGGCGCTGGCGCAGGCGGGCATGGGCCTCACCAAGGTCGTGGTCCTCGTCGGCGCCGGCGTCGCCGGCTCCGTCGTCCTCCGCAACGGCCGCCTCGCCGAGATCCTCGGCGAGCTCCAGGTGCGTCGCCATCTCCTGGCCGCGGGCCGCGCTCCGATGCCTTGATGGTGGCCTGTGATCCTCGGTCCTCATTCCGGGAGCGGGGCGATCTGGATGCTCTGGTTCTGACGATTTGTGACGGGTGGGTTTGCAGGACATAATCGACAAGGGGAGCAAGGGGAAGAGTGGAGGAGGGGGAGATGGGGATGCCGAGCTCAACGAAGCTCTCACCTCTCAGGTCCGTGTGATCTTGCTGCCCGTCGTGTAACTAGTTTGCTAGTATGTCAGGTCCGTGTGATCTCGCTGCCCGTCGTGTAACTAGTTTGCTAGTATGTTGGATGTGGCTGTGTGCACACGTTAGTGCCTCCTTCCTCCGAACGATTCAGATTCAGAAGGACATCTTGTAATGTTCCCATAATCCCGTTAGTTCAATGCACTGGCTTCTCCATCAGTGGCCAATTCAAAGCCATGTTAGTTGGTATCTAGTATTGTATCTTCCAATGGTCCGATGGATATATTATCCTGAGCAGTCTCTTTTCTTTTTTTTATAAAAATCATAAACATTAGTGGAGAAAAAATACTCTAGATGTAAAGCTGAGCACACACTTTGCTATGGGCCTATGGCTGAGACTCGTTTTTGTTATTCTGGTTTCCCTTTTCCCTTTGGTGAAGTGCACATTGCAAAGAGGTGGGTTGAGGACTTTGATCATCAAATGTTTGCCAAATTTGTTGTGCTCATTAATTTGTTGTGCTCGTCTTCATTCAGTTTTCTCATGTCAAACGCAAACTCCATTATAGGTGCGTCGCCTAGCAATGGAGGTCCGACAGCTTGCTTCTTCACGGCCGATAACTGTTCTTAATGGAGGAGGTTCTGGACAATCAGGTTTGTCTTGCTTGACGGACAAAATTGCTCAAGTTTTAAGTTTTGACTAAGGAAACTGGATGCTATAAGTTTGTCTTCAGGGCATATCCTTGGTGATGTAGCATATATGTAATACCAATGATCTTAATCTCTTTGCAGCAGTATCAGGTCTGATAGTACCTGCAGCAACTGTTGGGGCACTGGGTTATGGTTATATGTGGTGGAAGGTACGTTTTTCCCTTCGGTCATGGCTGTTTTTTGTTTTCTTGGATACTGGGAATTTGTTTGGCAGTTTGTGCTAATTTTCCAGGATCTGTCTGCTTTCTCCCATTTTTGTTTTCACCATTCTTGTCATAAAATAGCAGATGTGATTTGCTGGAATCTTTTTATGTCCATCTGTTGAGGCATTAAATTTGTTCTTGAATTCTTTTTCTATCATTTTTACAAGTACATTAAATTTCTTATTACTCATTTTTTACTGTTCTTGTACAGGGCATCTCATTCTCAGATCTAATGTATGTTACCAAGCAAAACATGGCAAATGCTGTTTCAAGTATGACTAAACATTTGGAGCAAGTGCAAAGCTCGCTTGCTGTGAGTACTTAATAGTTCTTTCCTAGTTGATTATCACAGAAACTGTGTCTTTTCCTTCTCTTTGAAAATAAAATATGGATTTAAGCTAAGTTTTGAGTTCACTATGGCTGATAGTTTGTCCTCCTAATATGATATTACTATGGTAAGATGTTTGTTTTAATTTAAGCTTAAATTTTCTGGCATAAAGATATCCTTATGCTTAGTTAATTTAACTGGTTAGGTTTGTTGTTGATAGCAAAAGGTAAGTATAAGGAAACAGACAAATTGCTTTATTTAACTATATGTTAGCACTGAGATTTGATATAGGATCATATTAGTTCATGATATAGGATCCTGGCAACAGACAAGTTGAAGGTAAGTTGATATTTTTGTGAAATATATCCTGGCTACTTTTTTTTTTCTTGGCATGTGCACCAGAAATCTGTTAGGTGTTTGAATTGATATAAGATCATATTAGTTCATGATTTTTTCCTTTAAATCCTTGGTTGTGTATTTCTGCCACATGATCTGAATGCTGTCGTTGTGACCTTTTGCTCGTTTGTTATAGAAGAACCTGCGTGTTCTCAAATAATTAAACCTTGTTCTCGTTTGTGCAGGCTGCTAAAAGGCATTTGACACAGCGTATTGAAAAGTTGGATGACAAATTGGATCAGCAAAAAGCTCTATCTGGACAAATAAGAGATGATGTACTTGTTCTTTAAAATTACACCTTAGTACTGATCTGCATCTTGCATCAGCATGCTTTTGTTTCTTCAAAGTCCATGCACTCACTTGTTCAAAAGCTGAAGTAGCATATACTGTACCTAAGTAGCTGTTGTGGTTTTTTCCCCGCTTCCTTGTTTATCTTCTCTGTGTACTTGTTTTTTTTTTCTGTTTATTTGTGCTTGGGTTTGTTTTTCATCCTATCTTAATATAATATTACCCAAACCCTCCTGTGTGTTTGAGTTTTTCTAATAATTGATATCAATATGCTCTTAACTGCATTAGCATCCAATGAAAAGTGCATGAAGAGATCATATGGTTTTGAAATATCTGCTTAACTATTCAGGTTACTGATGCACGGCTGAAGCTTGAGAATATTGGTTCAGAAATTAAGAACATCAAAGAATTGGTCTGGGGTCTGGTAAGTGTATACCTGATTTGCAGGTCACTACATATAGTTGTTGTTACCAAGTTATTTACATAATTTCCTTATACTTCTACAGGATGGGAAAATTGATTCAATGGAAGCCAAACAGGTGGGCTTTCACTTACATGTTTCTGTTGCCATTTAAGTTAATTTAATTTGTTTTTTTAAATAGCAAAGTAAAAATAATATGTTTGAAGGTAGGAAGTTAGATGGTCCAGTTTAGCATGTGTAAATGTATTTCATGCACCCTGTTCATGTTTTTTTGTTGGGAATTTCCAAAAGGTGCATCATGTATGCTTTTCATAAGTCATAACAGTGGGTGTGTTGCCTGTAGGGGCACCGAATGCATGCACATCCAGTTAATATATGTTTCCTTTTACCATCTTTCTTATATTGACTGCTCTTTATCAACAGGACTTTTCATGTGCCGGTGTGATGTACCTCTGCCAATTCATAGAGCAAAATGGCGGAAAGCTGCCAGAACGCCTGGTATGAGCATTTCCACTCTGTTACCCATATACCTCAGATACAATTAGGCAATATGACGACATGCCATTTTCCCAAGAAAACACTGATAGGGGGATACACCTATATATATATATATATATATATATAGTAAATAACAAAAATACAGAAATAAAATTTTCTTAAAAGGTTATTTGCTACCCAATTGATTGCGTATTTGATATAAAAGGAAAGAAAGAGAGGAAAACATGTGATTCTAGGGGCAACAGCAATGGCTGGCAGCTAGGGCTAGCAAGGAGGTGGCCTCTACTCTGTGAGGAAATGATAGGGAGCGAGTGACCTGGATAGGATGTTCATGCATTGGAAGTTTTTTTATGAGCATAGTAGGTTATTAGGTTTGAAGCTATTGGGAAAGAGTTAGATAGGTATCAAGATATCAGCAAAGTACTGTAATTACTTATTTATTTAAAATTATGAAAATTTCTGATACTTGTCTGACAAGTATCTGAGGACTATCGAGTATCGGTGTCGGACAAGTATCATAGGAGTATTGGTATTTTAATACGTAAGTGTACGGTAGTATCTGTGCACCATAAATTTGCAGTTATGACCTGAGCTAATTGTAGTTCCTCTACTGCACTCGTACACTTATGACCTCAGCGTTTTTGGTATTTGATCCATCTATCTGCTTTATATCCATGACATTGCAAGCTTCTAGGTTGTTTGCTCATTTCACTTATTATGTTTTGTTAAATTGCTACAGGAGGGCCCAAAAGTGACTACAAAGCGTTTTGGAGGTCAAAAATTCTTACAGGTTAGTCACTACATTCTTAAGAGGCAGTAACATTTATAAATACCAACCCAGAAAATTGGTGGTGAAATATGTTTGGAATGGTTATGAAACTACTTAAAATTGTTAATGAAAATGAATCAAGTGAAATATCTTTGTTATGGTGTCCAGCTTATCTTTACACAGATGAAAGTCAACAACAAATATTGTGGGCTGTTGAATTTTGTCTGCTGCAATGAAATTAGCTTGCAAGTTGTTATAATGGATGCTAAATTTCATTTCAGGGGTTGCAACTGGCGATAGAATCAGGGAATATTGGCAAGGACACCATTAATTCACTAATCAACGATTCTGATTCCTCTGATAAGATAAGCAGGTTCAAAGATCCGATCTCTTGCGTACTAATTATCTTTTGCCTTCGATGGGGTATAGCTCAATGCCTCAAACTAACTTTTCTGGTGTGCACTTTTGCAGGTCGAGCTCCATCAAATCTGTCAGCTAATTATTCCCCGGTTGACACCCAAGGGCAAAACTTCAATCTATCGAGATTCCATGTCCCATACTAGTATTGTAAAGGTTATTCATTACAAAGTAAACATGTAAAGAGCTGCAGTCTTTTCTATAAGTTTATTTGCTTGCAGAAACTGCTGTTTGTTTAATCTGTAAGCTTTTGGCAAATGCTAGTAGTTGCTACTTAGGAAATTAGGCCATGTTTCATTTTGTGCGTTGGCGTTGTGATATACGAGAATTTGAGGCAGCACTTTGCCGTAAATAAATGGACAAGATTCTGGTTGGCTTGTGACAATGTGGACTTGTAACTTCGAAATTTTGATGTATCCATTAACTAGCTTGAACCTGTGTTCTCGTGCTGTTTATGCGTGTATGCTGGTCCGATCGTCAGGGCTGCGACACTGCTACGCCTTCACAGGTTGGCGCATTTCTAGAATGGAAGTTTTAGACAGATTTTTTTGTTTTTTTAGCACTTTTCACGAAAGATTTTCATAAATAGACCCTTGACGGAAAGAATTGCAAAAATGGACCTTGACCTCGGCGCTAAAGGACATGGCGCCGAGGTCAAACGGCTTGGCGCCGGAGATTATGGCGTTGAGGTCCAGCACCTGAGAGCTCATGGCTTCGTGCCATGGTGCTGACGTGGCTGGCGCCAAAGGCCATGGCACCAAGGTACCCTGATAGGTGAGTTAATTAGTACTACATCATTACAAGCGGAGCCTTATATAACCACTGTTCATGCGAGCAAACCTCGTATATGAAGACCGATAGTAAAAACTAATTTTCTCTTTAATTAAAAAGTATATCCCACGTATAGGTGAACGGATGATGTACGTGGTACATATGCACATCAGGACCTTTATTTCATTGGAGGATGGAAATTTTTTCTAAAAGAAATCTTGTATGCATGAAGTACTAAATAAAGTCTATTTGCAAAAACTCTTTTAAGAATACGTGTAATTTTGCGCGACGAATCTAATGAGCCTAATTAGTCTATATTTTGCTACAGTAATGGCTACAGTAACTATCCTCTAATCGTGCGGTGAAAGGCCTCATTAGATAGGTCTCATGAAATAGTGCAATGTTGTGAAGGTGGTTTTATAAACTGACTTTATTTAATACCATTAATTATTAATCAACCGAATTTTTCTACCCCAAAGAAACACGGCCTAGAAACACCCCAAAGAAACACTGGATAATTTAGCAAATGCAGTCGGCAGGAAGTGGTAACCGATAAACTACTACTACTACAGTTTTCAGTAGTGTGTTTGGTTGGAAAATGCTACTGCTGACTCTAAAGAGCCGACCCATGACTTTGGATGATTTTGAAACAATATTGGGTGTGTTTAGTTCAAAAAGAGAAAGGAAAAGTTTGGTGAAAATGTCACATCCGACACTGTAGCGCATTATAGTACTTTTCGTTTGTTTGTGGTAAATGTTGTCCTATCATGACCTAAGTAGCTCAAAAGATCCGTCTTGTCGTGTACATCAAAACCATGTAATTAGTTATTTATTTACCCATGTTTAATGTTCCATGTACGAGGAGAGAGATTTGATGTGATTTGATGGGATAGGTGGATAGTGAAGTTTGGAGAGAGAATTTTTGGGTTTTTGGTGGAACTAAACACAGTCGTTATTTATTAAAGTAAATAGTTAGGTAGTCGATTTAGCTCTAACCTCGCAAAGACCCAGGTAGGTAAATTAGGAACACTCACTATTCTCCGTACATGAGGAGAGGACATGCCAATTGCCATGCACAAACACACGTAAGATCACAATCAAGATCACATGATGAATTTGATTTGGGTACCTTGGCGCCATGGCCTTTGGCGCCGAGCTCGGTGCCATGACCTTTGGCGCCGAGGTGCCAGACACGTCAGCGCCACGGCACGAAGCCACGAGCTCTCGGCTGCTGGACCTCGACGCCATAATCTCCAGCGCCGAACCGTTTGACCTCGACGCCATGTTTTTTGGCGCCGAGGTCAGGGTCTATTTTCGCAATTCTTTCCGTCAAGGGTATATTTGTGAAAATTTTTTATAAAAAATAAAAAAGTCGGAAGTTTCAGATCCATGACTCACAATTGAACGCGCGACTCAACATTATTATTATTAACAACAGCTGAGGGCGGCGGACAGTATCCAAACGGCGACTCGGCACACGAAGAGTGCGACAGGAACAACGAAATGGAGTGAAAGATAGATTTAGATTTGAAACAGTTACAAACATGCTCAAATTGATATTCGTACAAAGGACCAAATAAAACAAACTAATTGATACTCCGCCCATACAAACCATTAGGTTCGGTACCAATTCGTCGGCAGGAATAATCTCCTGTAACTGTAAGCAAGCCCTCGCCGTTCCTGTTCCCAGTGTTGCTGTCGCCCCCCACCTGATCATTTTTTGCTGAAAACCAACACGTAGAAACCATGAGGTCCTACACCAGTTCTTCGGCAGGAACAACCTCCTCTAAGCCCTCGCCGTTCCCAGAATCTCTGTCTCCACCCTCCTCCTCGGTGGCACTGGCACAACCCGCTTGATCTTTCTTGCTCTGACAACCAAAACATGGAAACCGACGAGCATTCTCTCTTCTTTTTCATCTTTCCATCTTTTGGCGGATTTAGGGTGCGTTTGGTACGGTTCCAGATTTTCATAGAAACGTTTCAGATCCAGATTCCATCTAGAAACGTTTCTTTGATGAATTTAAATCACTTTGAAAAATCGTTTGGCTAACTGGCTAGATCTGATTCTTGAAATGGAGGTAAAATATTATTTTTATAGGAAAAAATCATATAAATAGATAGGATTTACAAAAAAATATTAAAACTTTTTGTGGGTGAAGAACAATTCAAATGCGATCCATTTGAACTTGTTGCGCTTAAAAAGGATTAGCAAAAAAACTAATGTGAATGCTAGAGTTGAGAGAAGCGAGAAACTGAATCACTTAAACTGCTTTGCAGCCGTTTCTGGTGCGTAGCCAAAAAGAAGAAGAATCGCTTCAAGTGTTTCATGACTGAAACGTTTCCCTTTTGGCATAGATTCCACTGATTATAGGTAATAACAAAAACGTTTCTGCTTGCCGAACAGGCCATTAACTTCAGCTCCTCTGGATAGTATCGGCTTCAACAAGGGGTGTTTAGTTCCTGGAAAAAGGTAAAAAGTAAAGTAAAAAAGTCACATAAGATACTGTAGCACTTTTCGTTTGTTTATGGTAAACATTGTCCTACCATGATCTAACTAGACTTAAAAGATTCGTCTCGTCGTGTACATCAAAACCATGTAACTAGTTTTTTTATTTACTCACGTTTACTCTATGCATGAGGAAGGAAAGAGATTTGATGAGGTGAATAGTGGAGTTTGGAGAGAGAATCATTAGAAATTTGATGATGTGACAGGGAACTTGCCAAATAGCCAATATCGCTTTGAACAGAGAGAGAACATTCGCCGTTATGGCCCACGAATCCATCGACTTTCGATGATGTCGCGTCAATAGAAGTCAAAGTGGCATTAGACGACCCGCAAAAAAAAAGTTTCATTCGATGCCCTCAAAAAGAAAAAAAAAGGTGGCATTGAACGGTGGCAATGCATTAGGAAACCCTTTTATTGACTACCGACAAACGACGATAAGCAAACGCAATCACTTTACAAAATAGGTTTGTTTCTAGTCTGTGACACGTACGACATGCCACTCACTCAACACGTTGTAACTACAGCAATGGCACAGGACATGGCATCATCAGGTATTCAGGTGAAGAACTTTGCCAATTCTCCGAGGAAGGCGTGGACGTGCTCCTCCCTGACGCACCGCGCCAGCACGTTGGCCCCGTCCTTCCTCCACGGCAGGCACGCCACGCAGTGCGGCACCGGCATCCTGTCCATCCGGCACATCACCCTCGCCGGCCTCCCGCCGCCCATGTCCACCGCGTCGGCGCCCAGGTTCCGCCAGCTCGTCACGTCGAACGCGTTGTACCCGAACATCACCTCTACCTGCTCCTTGCTCAAACCCAAACCACCACCAGTGGCGGCGCCGCCGCCGCCGCCGGCGTTCCTCTTGAACTGGTGCGGGATCGGCCGCTTCGCGAGCTTGATCAGCATCAACACGTCGTTGATGTCGCCGTTCGCCACCTCGCCGCTGGTGGGCACGGACACCGCCGACGTGATGCAGTTGCCGTAGTAGCCGCGCCTGGCGCCGGCGTACCTGCGGACGTTGGCGGCGAAGATGAGAGGCGCGGGGGTCGAGGGATCGGACATGACGGCGCGCGTCCGGCACTGCCAGAGCACGGCCATGGTCGCCTCGAAGAAGGTGCACGGGCCGTCGGCGGGCGCGGCGGCGAACCCGGCCTTGATGCGGTCAATGCACCTGGACGGGATGGTGATGTCCAGGAACGGGAAGTCCTGCGGCTCGAGCACGACCAGCGCGTTCTCCATGGCGGCGACCAGCGGCGGCAGCTCCGGGAGGGAGGCGTCGCCGCAGCTGACGGGGAGGACGGACGGCCGCGGCATGCCCCGCGCGAGCTCGCCGACGGCCTGCATGAACTGCGCGAACCCCGTGCCGTCGGCGACGGCGTGGTTCCGCGTCACGGCGACGACGAACCCGCCGCAGGCGAACTCCGTCACCTGCATGAGCAGCAGCGGGTCCGACGGCCGGAACCCCTCGGGGGCGAGGCCGACGGCGAGCTCGTCCAGCAGCTCGCCGGAGGAGGGCGGGTCGAGGAGCCCGGCGTCCGCCAGGGAGCGGTCGGCCGACGCGGCCACGAACGCGATGCCCTCGCCGGTGCAGGCGATGCGGAGCGCGCCGCCGTCTTCTTCGGCGGCGACGGCGCGTCCGGCGACGGGGAAGTAGTGGACCAGGGCGCCGGACAGCGCGGCGCGCACGGTCTCGGCGGGCTGCGGGATCGCGCGGTCGAAGACGTGGAACGACGTGACGGGGAAGAAGGCGAGGGCCTTGTCGAACGACGAGAGGTTGACGTGCCCGGGCACCTCGGCCACCGCCGGCGGCGGCGCGGTGGACGGGCCGACCAGCACCGGCGAGGACTTGGTGACGGCGACACTCGTCGGCATGTGTGACTCACTGCCTAGCTCACTGGTATGGCAAAGCTGTTGACTCTCTGTCTCGCTCTCTTCCACTTTCTCCCCTTAGACTAGGTATATATAACAAGATGACATAGACAAGATAAATGCAATGGTGACAATTGAGATTTACGTTGATACGAAAGAGGAAAAAAGAAAAGTGGACTAGTACATGTCTACAACAAACTCTTAACTGGCTGCACACGTATCACCATACAGAACTTAGTTTTGGCTCTCCACTAAGAATTTCTCTCATCTCTCGTAAAGCCACATCATCACCTCCCACTAAGATGCACTAAAAACCACTAAGATATATTAACACTAACTACTCTCATGTGAATTTATTTTTACCTCACTTGCATAGTTAGTTGACATTGTAATACAAATACAAGTATGATTCGTTGTTTATCGAAAACTTTTTCAAATCCCGCAGTTAACGCGCGGGGAATCGTCTAGTTTCAATAAATACCTGCACACATATATATTTAAAGAAATTTTGTGAGAAAATAAGAAGGAACGGATAAAAAAATGTTTATAGCATATTTACTTTCTATAGCCAACTATAATATAGTTGGACTATTAGATTAATTCAACATAACATGTTAATAAGATACAGTCTCTCTTTTTTCCTCTCTTCTAACTTTCTCTCTTAGAGTACGACAGTAGGTGGCTCTCAACTGGCTGAGAAAACAAGAGAAGGGAGATGAACAAAGTATTCATAGTATAGTTAATTTTTATAGTAACTACTGTATTAGATGGATGATGGGCTATCAGCTGGCTTTTTAGTCAGCTCTTACACGCACGGCATTCAATGCTCATGCATTTTGACTCCAAATTTCTCCCGGCTACTACATGTGACGTGACCTTGTTTGGTTTTTTCCCCTAGCATAGATTGTGGCAGGTGGCTTGAGGTCAGATGCATCCCTGTATTTTAGCAGTAAAATTATTGTGCCGGCAGCGCAGAGGGTTGACTAGACGGTATGAAAATTTGAAACACGTACTAGAGTCGTGTAGTGGAGGATAGCTTTTTAGCATCCGTTTCAACTAGCAGACGAACGCGCCGTGCTAAATTGTTTGTTTAATTTGCGCGCGCATCGTCCTTTTCTTTTCAGCGACTGCGTCGGATGACGGCATCGGGCAGGAGTCAGCGGCTGCGGGTTTGATAATTTCGTAGCGATTTGTTTGGTTCCCGGGATTAGAGAGAAGCTGTGGGTGGGAGAGGTGAGAGCGGGTAGTCCAGCGGTGAGGACACCGTCATAAACAAAGCCCTCGCTTCCAAATTACTGATAGCTGTACTTCGTCTTATTTAAACAATTATAAAATATTTATTTATTTGTGATTTACTTTATTATCATAGATACTTTAAATATAATTTATGTTTTCTATATTTAGACCAACTTTTGAATAAGATAAATAGTTAAATTTTACGAAAAAATCTACATCGATAGTAATTTGGAACAAAAATATTGGAAGATATGAAATGTTCTCTTTTGCATGAGTTGAAGTTAATTTTTCGTTCACTTGTCAACTCTGATAGGCTCAAAGTTGTCCGTCCATTAAATCGGCAGATTCAACTTATAAAGTTTTGCTTTGTTTAGTTTTTTATTTTTTTATGGGTCTATGCACTTTTTGATACGCATAAGTGGAAGTTAACTTTTCCTTCACTTGTCAACTCTGATAGGCTCAAAGTTATCCGTCGTCCTGGCCGTGTTTCTTTCATATCCGGAAATTTCCAAAGAAAATTTTATATGCAAGGAGTACTAAATGAAGTCTATTTGCAAAACCTTTTTAGGGATGAGTATAAATTTGCGCGACGAATCTAATGGACCCAATTAATCCATGTTTTGCTATAATAATGCTACAGTAACCATTTTCTAATCGTGCGGTCAAAGGCCTCATTAGATAGGTCTCGCGAAATAGTCCAATGTTGTGAAGGTAGTTTTGTAAACTGACTTTATTTAATACCCTTGATTATTGGTCAAAGAAACACGGACAATAAAATCGGCAGATTCAACTTATAAAGTTGCTTTGTTTAGTTTTTTTTATTCTTTTACAGGTCTATGCATATTTTTGATATATTTCTTTCTGAACAACTTTTTTTTATTCAACTAGAGTATTTTGATGTTTCTACTAGTCAATTTTGTAATAACTTCGCTGGTGAACTTGTTTTGCCCCATTCTTGGAATATTTTTTTTCTTCTTCTTTGGTTTGGAACATCTTTGGATTCAGACCAATTTGTTTTCCCCAAGACAACGTTTTATAATAGGTGCGACAATTGTCCAATCTAAAACTGATGGCCATCCTTAGCTTGCGCGTAGAAAGATGGCCATCCTATCCAAGTAGTCTGTTTGGTTGTCCACCATACTTCGCCGATTGAAAAAAAAAACTGAACGATGCTTGGTTCATGCAACGAGAAGCTGTGTTTTCCCTCGTCTTTTCGGCGCAAATTTTGAGGCCACAACTTCGGTCTGTGGTGTGGCACTACGCCCTGTAGTCATCCCTCACACCAGTCAGTCAGTCACCACTAGATAACGTACAAAAATACACTCGGCTGACCGATGACGATGAGCAAGCAGAAAGTCGAGCATACAGGTAGTCAGGTAGGTATCTGCATCGATGGCAAGATCAAATCTCGATATGTTGAATAAAAAACACTATAAGTACACATAATTTGAGTTACCATTGATAAAACAACAGTGTTGGTGTCATTGAAGCAAAATTGGGTACCCCACAATCTCATGCAGGGCACTATACTAGCACAACTCTTTAGAAACCACTAACAGTATTACAACAACTCTCTTTCGCCAGTCAAAGCGAGCAAAATGTCTTCCGCAGCAAAAGGCGACTAGATCACTTGGGTCCAGCTTTTCCATAGGAGTCTTTTAGGGTAACCGTTCTGTTGAATACCAGCGCCTCGGCCGTCGAGTCTGAATCCACAGCAAAGTAACCTGCAACCACGCGACAAGGTCGTAAGCACTAAGCAAGTAAGGCACAGGAACGCTTTATCTTCTTTATCCAATGAGTTGACATGTAAATAGGATCCTAATAATGTTACCAAGGCGTTCAAACTGGAATTTGCCCCCCAGCACGGCATTTGCAAGTGAAGGTACAGCATATGCGCCCTTTATCACTTCCTTCGACTGCGGGTTGAGATCACCCAGCCAATCCTCGAGCTCCGCAGGGTTCCGACGAAGAGAACACGAAAGACATCCAGAGAAGTCAGCGAGGGAAACCTTCCATCACTTGCAACAGGAAATAACAGAAGAAATATTTATACCTCTGAAAGAAACAATTTCTCAAACAATCTGACTTCAACCTTGAGTGGCTCAACCCCAGGAGAAGGCTCCGCAACCCAGTGCAATACGCCCTACACAAATTTTAGACGACTCAGAAAGCAGAAGCTGCAAAGAAAGATCTTATGTACAAAGGATTTCAGAGGCCTATGTACCTTCGGTTTTGTAGCCTTAGAAGGGTCGTACTCGGCTCGGATTTCAACTATACTGTCAGGATTGTCTCCACAGATAACCTCCGTACATTTTATTGGGAATGCATGTCTATCCATTCAAATAGCAACACATCAGGTGACCTAAGCATGAAGTAGGTGGACCACTAAGATGCTTGCAAATATATTACCTCAGCATTACTGATTTACCAGGAGCAAGCCCATAGAAATCTTTTGAATCCTTTAGGTGGAAATCAGATTGCTCAATGTAGACAATTCTTGAGAATGGAACCTAGGAAAGTTGGGATAGACACCATAGACAAGGCAATTTAGCAGAATGATAGCATTTTATTACCATAGAACATCCTATCTTTTTTCTAAGAAAGATATCATATAACATGTGAAAAATAAGAAGCACCTTATAGTGGGCTGAAGCGTCATCATCAGGAGCATTAGGCCACATTTTGGCATCAAGGTTAATTATTGTGCCATGATCTAAATTAGTTATAACAATCTAACACCCAAACAATAAAAAACCATTAGTTCAACAGTTAAGCGATTAACAAAGTATAAAAAAAAGTATGTTGTCAAAAAAAAAGAATAAAAAAAGTAAGGATTTGGGAAATAGTTTAATGCAGAACCTTTAGAGGATGCAAAACGACCAAAGCTCGAGGGGCTACTTTGTTGAGCTCTTCTCTAATATGATATTCAAGGCGTTCAATGCGAATTAAGCTGTTGTCACTGCAATGACAATTAAACTTGGTGGTATCAGTAACACAAAAACTAGAGAAGATACGGATATGGATATAGAAAGGCCACTTTGTGAGACGACTTTGTGCTCTAGGTGCCTATGCACCCATTTTCTACCCCAATCAAAGTGCATTAAGATCCGCGATTCCCCTTCTTTCCCTAACAATGGTGTACATAGAAAAATAAATGGGCAATTTCTTTTCCAATTTTGTGTAAAACATTTTTCAACTTACCTTCTTGTTATTCCCATTCCACGAATGAATGAGTTAATCGCCGTTGATGAGACTCCTCTCCTTCTTAACCCTGCTAGTGTCAACAATCGAGGATCATCCCACCCATCTACCCACTTGTCCGTGACAAGTCGATTCAGCTGCAAGACACAGGATGTTTATGTAACTAATAATACTATATAATAGAACACACTCCATAATAGAAATTGCAACCACAAGTTTCAGTGGTATACCTTTCTTTTGGACATAACATTGTTTGATATGTTTAATCTTGAATATTCCCAGACATATGGCTGGTACTGGCCCAAGGCTACAAGCAGCCAGTAGTATGACGGACGACGTATGTCAAATTCTAGAGTGCACAACTGACAATATTTAATAGTTAGACAGATCAGTTGATGGCAATTTAGGATCCAGACAACTGCAAAGAAATAGTTAGACATTACCGAGTGTGTAATGTTCTCAAGAGAATCTACCAAACAGTGAGCATAGTCATAGCTTGGGTAGATGAACCACTTGTCTCCAGCATGTGGATGAGGTGTAAACTGCGTGTACATTAACGAAGGTTAAAATTCTACACTTAAGAAAAATACAGTCAGTTTTGTCAGATCACTTACCTTTATTCTATATGCTATTAAGTCAGCCATGTTCTTGTTGTCATTCTGCATGTCTTGCTTCATCCGAAGAGTAGCCTTTCCCTCAGCAATCAATCCATGTCTCATATCTTCAAATAACTTCAGCGACTCTTCAATAGGCCTATCTCTCCATGGACTATTCATCTTCTTTTCTCTATACTCCTTAATTTCTTCTGGGGTCTGCCAAGAATCACTCATATCAACATGCTATATAATTCTTGCTATCAAAACAAGCCTATATGTGAAATTCTAGCTTTCTTTTGATCCAAAATTCCAAATAAGCAAGCCAAGGAAAAGCAAACCTGGTGATCGACATAGGCTAGTCCCTTCTGTATCAAACAAATAGCAAGTTCATATAAATCTTGGAAATAGTCACTCGTATATGTAATTTTGTAAGGCTCCCAGCCCATCCATGTGACAATTTCTTGAATATGATCTATGTATTCTTTCTTCTCGGCCTCCGGGTTTGTATCATCAAACCTATTGCACAGATAACATCATATCAGAATGTTTTTCACTGTAAAAAGGCATGAAAGAAAATGAAACAACCAAGGTATCAGAATGTTTTTCAATGTAAAGGGGCATGAAAGAAAATGAAACAACTAGGAGCAAAGTATGTAAGTAATTTGAGACAGAGAAGTAAATATCTCTAGATCAATTAAAATTCCTTCTTACCTAAGGTAACAGTGGCCATTGCGCTCTTTAGCTAGTCCAAAATCAATGAACATAGCCTGTACATGACAAAGCAAATAAGGATCATTTTGATTTCAGAAATTCATGTTAGTATAAAGATGTCTTCAGTGTAGGGGATTCTAAGAACCTTGGCATGACCAATATGAAGGTATCCATTAGGCTCTGGGGGAAATCGGGTCATCACTTTTCCTCCAGTAACTTTAAGATGTTTCTCCAAAATGTTCTTTGTGTTGTGTGCCCTCCATATGTTTCCATCGCTGAAAAATATTTCTGTATGGACCTATATCAACAAAACAACGTTGTCAAGATTATTTCATTAAACCATGCCATATGATGAATATGGTGGCATCTCATATGGTTCATGCTTTCATGATACCTTGAAGTTTTCCTCTGGTTGAGGAAATATGGAGTAGGGATTTAGTTCCTCCTCAGAAGGCGGAGCAGCAACAGTTTTTTCCTCCTGTACCATTGAGAACCATACTGACTGATACAATAATTAGATATCCTATCTTAAACTTGAAAATATTTTCAGCTACCAAACCTCAACTTTGGCAGGCTTCTCTTTTTTCTTTTTCATCGGCTTAGCGTTATCTGCTTCTGTCTTTGGACCTAAAATCTCCACAAGCCTTTTCTCAATTTCCTCCTGTAGCATAACCAAATTGTAGCAACTTAGTGCTAGCCATATGGCGAAGTTCGCAGAATGTACAAATATGTGTGGAAAAAAAAAGCCAACAACATCAGCTATTTAGTAACCTTGACAAACTTAGCATCACCCCAGGGGTGCCTCTTCCTAACTTGTCCACATAAGCTGCCAACTGAAAAAGAAAATCAGGAACAATTAACACTCAACTCTTAGAGTCCAAGTCAAAAGAAAAAAAGAATTGGTTAAACAACTACATTGAAGTAAAAGAAGGTGATCTGGAACCCGAACCATTTATACGATATCGTTGTTCCACTATTGCTTCCAGATTTTGATTTAGAACATCAGTGACTGTCGACTGAATCTCTTCAAACGAAACAACTACCCCTGCAGGAAAAGGAAATGTTGTGGACTAGTAAGAATAACATTGAATCAGAATGGATGATAGGAGAATATACTTTAAGCAATCGAGTAGCTGATATTATTTAAAGTATATCAATTTTACTAAATTATTGAAAGTGCTAGGTTGTGAGTTGTGACTGTAACCACAATTCCACAAATGCTGCACTAAGCAAGTACTTAATATAAACTATCGATAGCAAGAGCTTGTGGCTCCACATCTTTACAAAATTTTAACTGCAGATGTGACAAATGTAGATAAAATTACATTAAGGAAACATACCCACACCGCAAGCCTCTTCAAACTTCACTGAATCCAAGGAATCAGGACCCAAGTTAGAAAGAAACGACAGAGCAGCATCCAATTGTGCGGAGTTTTTTATCTGGAAATTGCTCGCATAGTATGAGTTAAATCTCATTCAAGATAACAGCATCGCATAATCAAGAACTAGAGAACATTAGAAAAACGAAAGCACCTTTTCTGACAGAATGTATTTGATGAGGTTGGGGCGGTGCACTAGGGCATTTGCTGGATACTTCGTCGCAACCTATTAAATTGTACAACAGATTCACGGTCGCTAGCCAATAAACAATTCGAAAGGCAACATAGAAGATACATCTCTGGATCACTCAATTCAGCAACGTGAAATGCTTACAGTGTAGAGGAGATTCCCCACAGATTTGTCGCACCCAGTAACACCAGCCTGCGCCACCAGCAACAGTTAGAAATGCGAATCAATCGCCGACGCAACGCTAGGGGCGAGATTTCTCTCTCGTCAGCTCGAATCGAAGCGGGAGGATACGAGCTGAGCTGGGTGGCGCATACCTCGGCGATAACCGCGGTGAGGTTGGCTGTGACCTTGCGATTGGCGAGGGCGTTCTCCGCTGTGCGCTGGTCGAGCCCGATGGCCAGAAACGACTCGAGCTGCGGTGGCGGTGCCGCCGCCGCCGCCGCCGCCGCCGGCCCCTTGTTTCCGTCGCTGGCGGTCGCCATCTCGGCTGGATTGCGGCGCAGCTCCGACGAGACGGGCGGGGTGTCGAAGCGTGGGAGGCGTGAGCTGAGGCGAGGGGTTTGGCTTTGGCCTGCCTGGGGGCAATACAGATTCCGGCGAGGGGGTGGGGCCCACTTGAGTGTAAAACCCTAGCCATATTATGCCGCAAGGTCCTTGGAGAAACAGGATTCCACAATAAACTCCGATTTTGCAAAATAGACCTTATACAGGTGTGTGAATAAACTTCCAGATCAATATAGAACCAGCCTCTTCATTAAAATTGAACTTGCAAAGCAAATGTGATTTTGTGACGATCACTTACGGACTTACTGTCCGACTTGCACTACAGGAACAATGGAACAGTGATATGGAAGTATGGAACAGTGATAATGTGATATGAGCTTCAAAACTGTTTGATTGCAATTAGCTATGGTACGCAAGAGAGTGGCAGGCTGCCAGCAGTAGAGCGAGAGAGCGTGTAGGAGCGGAATCCACGAAAAACATTTACCATAGGGAGATCGGGGGTTCAATAGCGGGGCTGAGCCAGCAAATAGAGCTACCGAGGTCAATTCTATTAGTCATCGGTGTCAAATGTATAGAACAATAGTGCAAACCATTGATTCGTTGTTGTCAGCTGACAACAATAAACAGGGCTGGCTCCACCCCTTCTGGTATGCCTGATCAGACTGAAGCCTAAGTCAACTCACAAAACACCCAAAAAAAAGAACTCACGCAGGACGGCATATATCCCAAAACAGGAGTAAAATCTTCACACAGATACGTCAGAAGACATCATTAAGCCATTTCAGTTGAAGGGCTTACCAACAGACGAACTAAGCATAACCTGAGTGTTGACAAGTTACATGACAGAGCTAACTTGTCCACATTAAGTTACATGACAGCTACCAAACATATATTTAGCTCTGCAGCAGCAACAAGACCGTATAAACGGCGATTCAGCGGCATAGGCTATGCACTCACTGTGATGCAGCTGCAAGAGGCTCAATCTGGATCCAGTTATCGAACTATAAGGCTCCAGGTTCCTCTCCAGCCAAGAACTTACGGGCCCATGATTCAAGGTACTCCTTACCCATGCTCATGAAAAAACTTCGATGCACTTCAGACTCTGGTCTACAAAGGTACATTCCAACTGAGAGCCTATCAGGATGAGTCAGTGGAATTTCTTTTAGCATGTTCCACAGAGGGGCATTTGGGTCTGATGTTGACATTGGTGCTGCTCTTACCAGTTTTGGAGCACTGTTACAGATCCCCATCAATGTACTGTTCAATGCATCTGTGTTCATGCCATCACGCGGCACTAGAGCCTGCTGCTTCAGACTTGGTTTTGTTTTGCTGATGATTTTCATCTTCTTCGCGCTAGGCTTGAGAGCAGCCATTGTGCTCTCAGCAAAGGACCCAGATGGCGGCCCAGATGGTGCGCTAGTATCGGACATCACTTCACAAGGCATCCCCCCGCTACTTGCTGCCACCTCATGATGGTTATCTCCACCTTCTAACTCAAGAATATCTAAGTTCGCCCCATCTTGACCCCTTGTGTCTGCAGCCTGGGCAATAATGTTCAATGCAATCTGGGTTTCCAATTCCTCATTGGAATCGTCATCAATAATAAGGTCTCTCATGCAGGCAGCATCCAGCTGGCCATCATTAAAAAGATGTAGTAGATGGTCGAAGAAAGGGATGGGCTTAGCGAGAATAGCACGCTCTGCAATCTGTTAAAGAAAAATATTCATTAATGCAGTGCGAAGACAATGAAAAATGTTCTTCTTATGATAAAATACTTACAGGTAAACTAGCCATAAGGGCAGGAGGAAGTATAAGCATTTTCTGTTTATCGTTGAACCTGCTCCCAGGCTCATTGGCATACCGAGTCACAATGATCCAAATTTCCTTGAAACGCCTAAAATGACGATGGACCTGATCGACAGAGAAAGTTGTTTTGAATTTAGCATTTACTGCAGATGTGCACAACATATGGTGTATCTTCTTGAACTTGGTCTTGGGTGGCATTCCTTTCTTCCTCTCAAGGTACCAATCAAGCAAAAACTTTGACATGATCCTGGGCCAGTTTGTGGCTTTTGACCTTTTGATCCTAGGGGTGGTATTGCCTTCTACCAGATCCATGTTATGATCTACATGAATAAGATCTGGTGACAGTAAGTAAGAAGATTCCAGTGAAATTTTGCAGCAAGGAAACCACCTTATCAATAGAAGTACATCAATCATACTTAAAATTGTGTTTCAAATAGCAGAAGTACTAGCAGCAATTGGAATCCATTACAACTAATGCACCCCCGTAGAAGCAGCCACTAGTAAAATCAGTACAAATAATGCACTCAGCATTGTAAACTAATAAATCATAAGGGGAATCAATTTTTCCCCATATGGCAGAGGTACAGTCATCCTTGTTAATCTATTATCTATTAGATGACCATTTGTTCAACTGTGCCTAATCTAAGTCTGTAACTACTTGAATAAATCAAGGAAATTCTAATGCTAGTGTACTACCAACTAGACCCTTTGCGATCTAGTTCTGCCAAAGAACGTGACATTACAGTATTCACTAGAATCCTGTGAGGACGAGAAAAGAAAGGCTAGTGAGCACTGAGCAAGTGCCAAAAGCAAATAATTTAGAGTTCCAATGCTTGCTCGTTTGTCATGCAAGATGGTAATATTTGTCAATTGGGGAATCATGGAGTTGTATGGACACCATGATAAACCCCACCTTCAAACTTATTTAAATGGCATTAAAACAATATAGGTGGTAGTATATGTGACCTAATCACACGCCTCACATCAGCTAAGTACTAGTTGCCTAAAACAAGTAAAACTCGTCTGATTTGTATTGCACTGCGAACACTACAAGTTTATAACTCATCTTACTCATCTTACATACATGAACACAACAGTGAATAAGTAAAATTCTATTCATTGGACATCAATAATTTGCAGTCTGTATTAGTTCACTATTAAAAAATCAACAAATATGAAACAGCAACCGAAGGCCCATATTTAAAGATTAATGGTAAAATTCTCAACAAGAGTTGTTATAACAAGATACTAGGAAATCACCCCTAGTTATCTCAGTTCCTAAATAATAATTCAAAACCTGCTCAAAGACCAAATAACAGTAACCATACAAACGGACTAAACTACCCTGCAGAAAACAAAGTTGGGTGCCTGTTTACTATGGCAGCACAAATGAATAGTCAAACCAACTGTATCAGGGAAATCTATTGCCAACCAAATATCTATCTCTAGACTGTGCTGCGGGCCTGCAGAGATTTATGGATTGCATTACATAAGCAAACTGAACCGTGCTAGCTCAAGACAGGTAGTCGAGAAACTCTTGTTCTTCCAAAAGAAATCGCGTTAATTTAAAGTGAGAGCTACTATCTTTAACCAATCGAAGTCACCTGAGCCTTCGTGGTCTTCTTGGCCTCCAGACATCGTACCCGGCGCCGTCCGCCAAGTGATCCAAGAAATGGAAAGCCCACGGTGCGGCCGCTGACAGGAGCGGGACTGCGGGAGGGAGGAGTAGGCTGCTTGCTCGGGCCCCTGAGAGGCGCCGAGCGGGGCTATAGAGAAGAGAGCAGGGGGGAAGAAATCTGGAGGCCGTGCGGTGCAGCTGCCGGCGGGAACGGCGGCGAGGCGGGCGCGCGCGATGTGGCCGGCAGCTGCTGCGAGGCAGCCTGTGGATTGGGGAATTTGGGGGAGGATCCTCGGGGAGGAGTAGCATGACATGTGGGGCCCACGGAACGAAACGGTGCCTGGTTGGCGAAGTTAGGCGAAATTTTGGTATTGTTAGGCAAAGAAGGCCTCTGGTTGTGTATACGACAATTAACACTCCATCGGCATGGCTTACCAAACTTTTGGTGCTTAAGATCAAGTAAAAAGCTTTTTTAAGTTAAGAAATTTATTTTTTAGGTTTGTGTTTGTATCAAATGACTCACATCACAATGCTAAGCTGGCATGCTGCCCCATAAACAAGTAGCTAAAAACCAAACATTTGGTTTAGAAGTTAAAACCTGTCCACCATGTAGAGACGTAGAGTAGCAGTGTGAAACTGCAATGCAAATATAGACAATATAGA
>OAMR01000288.1:366809-381615 GCA_900205405.1 Echinochloa crus-galli
TCAAAGAGATCGAGAAAGGGATCGAGAACTCCCCCACAGTGGGGAACTGTGGGAGAACTCCTTTTTAATACATTGCCGTGGGAACTCCCCCACAGTTTCAGTTAAAAAAAAGATCGAGAAAGAGAATGTGCACATCCGAGAGAGAAAAGTCCATAAAGTGGATTTATTTGGCGCGAATGATGCATCCACGAAAGGGAAGGCGCCAAGCGGCCGCCTACGTCCATCACCATTCACCACCAGCTGGCCCTGGCTGGAGACGAATTAAATGAAGAAGTTGACGATGACACCCTCCGATCGCACGGCGCGCGGGGGCTGTCCGATTCCGATGCGATGCGATCCGACCCCGGCGTCGTCATCGATGGGTAGTATCTGCCTGCCTGCCGTGGCTTCTCCGGCGGACTCGGCCGGGGGAGAAGACGACAGCGCGGGTCGCCGCCCGCCGTCTCCATCTCGTCCGAATGTACACGGGGACGGCGGCCGGGGAGCTGAGGGATCCGCGAGCTAGCCAGCTGGCCGGCCTGGATTGGCTTGCGCGGATTTTTATTTGTTCCCTCCACGACAGGATTAGAGCCTAATTTGGTTTGCCAAAGAAAGCAGCTGGTGTTTACCGAAACTCGATCTGTGCCATGGCATGGGTTCGAGGTTATTAGCAGCCGGATTAGGCGGCGTTGAATCGGCTAAAACGCCGCCTAAGACTGGTTTTCTGACGTGAGCAATTGCAAATCCCTTCCTCCTAATCAAAACGATTGCGCAGTTCCAGTGATGTAAGCATGCGCCGAGGAATCGAGCTAGGGATGTCACTTAATTGGTACAGTAGTTGGTATGGGTCTGCACGACTGCACCACCGAATTGGGTTCGCTACTCTCTCTCTCTCTCTTTTTATTTTTTTGCTAGGATCTTCGCTACTCTTCACAGTTCAGGTTAAGTCCATATTTAGCTCAAAATCGTGCTTATATTCTTATTAATACGAGACAACGTAGTTCCCCCTAGGTGATCACACATCTAGATGTGATGGTGATACTCAGTTGGTCAGGTTTAATTTTCACATTCAAGTCTTCTACACATTTTTTTAGAGCAAGTTTGGCAGGTGCTCTGCCATTTCATTATGTACAAGGAATGGGTCTCTAGAAACCCTATTTTCAACACATGAGCGCTCGTATTTTCGACCAAGTATTCTTTAAGCAGTAGATTACATGCCCGTCGATGGGATTTGATTTGTAAAATTTGAATTTCACTAGATCATCTCCAGCACTTCCAGATTTGAAAAATCAACTCTAATCATTTCATTGAACATTTTAAATAGCAAAGGCGGCTAGGAAACGAAACCCTATTTTCCATCACATCAACTTGATCTTTCATACAGTCACATAGACCTTATCCGTTACCAACAGGGAGAGTCCAATGCATCTTATCCCTCCATATGAGGTCGATCATTACTACCAAATGGTACACTCGTGGAAAATAACCGTATAGTACTTTAGCCTATACATATACATGCGAGGATTATTGTTATAGTACTTTAGCATCACATGTGCTGTACCATCAACGAAATTCGACGACCCAACCTTAGAATTCATGGGTGCATCGTAGGAACAATCATAATAAAATTCTTTTTTATAAAAATGTTAAACAATATATAAATTAGATCTACAAATTTAAATTCAATCCGAATCAAATAGAAATGTAAGAGCAACTCTAACATACTCTCTCAATGTACCTATATTCTAAGTTTACACTCTATCAAGTCCTCTACTTGGACTTTTTTTTTGTGACTTCTCCAAATCCACCCTCCATCCTCCATAGCTCCATTCATGAGAGGATTTCCAGGGAGGCCATGGCTATTGCTGGATTGGAGCAAGTTTTGTGGCTACAAAAATAGGGACAGCACCTATTTATTATTTGGATGGCCTAATTTGATTTGAAAGTTATTGAGGGAGTTGCTCTAACAACACCTAAAACTAAATTGGTTCTTGAATGCCTAAGCTTTTTTAGTAATGAAAATTCAGTTCCCATCTAGAGACTAACTATGATCTTTGTGTTGCAATAACATTCTCTCATATTCAAAATCCACTAGCAGTATTTAAAACTCGAATGTGTGCTATTTGTTACGGAGTACTATCTCTGTTCTAAAATATAGGTCATTTGACTTTTTTACCACAAGTTTGATCGCCCGTCTTATTAAAAAAATTGTGGAAATATAGTCAAATTTGAGGAATTTTGAAGATTTTTTATTAATAAAGCAACCCACCACAAAAATATGATAATTTGCACAAAATTTTGAGTAAGATGAGCGGTTAAACATAGAGTCAAAAAGGTCAAACGAAATATAATTTAAAATGAATGGAGTATCTAATACCTTTTGGATTGATGTATCCAAACTCTGTGACAGCACGTTTGGTTCCCATCACAGATGGCCATGTCCAAATATCTGATCCGACGAAAACTCAACAGATCATGTCTTGGACCCGTGAATACCGGTAGATCGAGCAACTGACTACGAAGGGTTTGTGGCCGTATACGACCGTGTCAGCGACTGATTACGAAGGGTTTGTGGCCGTATACGACCGTGTCAGCGACTGATTATGAAGGATTTGTGGTGGTAGACACCAGGAGTCTAACATCTTTCGTGGCCACACTGCCGTCCCCTGCTGTCCGGCCACGTTTGTGGTCTATCGGCGGCGGGCCATGAATTCTCTGGTTGACGGGCACGGACTTTGCTAAACTGGCAGGACTCCACCGGCCGGCTGCACGATAGCTGCATCGCGCGTTCAGACTTGGCCAACATAGCCTCGTCTCAAACATCGAGAGAATTGCATCAAGGTCACTGTCATACAATGCGGAATGAGAATGATCTCACCTGAACGGCTGAACTATCATCACCAAGGTTTTAAATTCCGGTAGAAAAAAATTCCGGGTCCCAGCGAAAAAATCGAAATTCCGGAAATTTCGGGAATTTCGGGTGAATTTTGGGTACTGTAGCATTTTCTTTTTAAAATAAAATAATTAAATTTACACTAAAAAATAAAATATCGGAGGATTTTTTCCATTCCGGTACCCAGCGAAAAAACCGAATTTCGGGTTTTCCGGGAAATTCCGGCCGGAATTGTAAACCATGTCATCAGCTACACCGAGCATGGAACCATGTCCAAACATCGCAGTGCAGGCCCCGTTTGGAGTGCCGAAGTTTCATAGGAAACAGTTGGGCTTCCACCCCAAACCGACGAAAATTTAAGCATTTCCAAACGGTCCAAGGCATCCTGCAGATGAAAACCAAAAGTATGGCATTTTCAGGCTACGATGCCATAGCTCACAGATAAGCTCCAATGGAAGGTTCTGATGGGCATCAAACAGTACAACCAGGTCAACCAACCACAACGGCTATTCTAACATAGTTTACCACCTCTTCATTTCCTCCATCATCATATATGTTAAACGGGCTAAGAGCTGCCACACGGAAGGCAATAATCTAATACTATGCCAACCTGGGCAACCAGCGTCGCGAAGCAAACAGCCGCAGACCCCGGCTCTCACCTGAAACACACTGCGCAGATACCCCTAGTTTCTACAACTAAAGCAAGGTGCTCGCCAACGATTACAAGGGCACTAGACCTGGATAAAAAGCAGGCAGGTCTCTTCAGATGCAGCCACATTATCGAGGCACACCGATGCTGGTGTAGGACAGGGTGCTTCAGGGAAACCGCAGGGGGTCATGGCACCATAGGGTCGCCAGCTGAACTAGAGCGCATGTGGGTGCCAGTTCCATCCGGTTCCATTGATGACTCCATGTCTGCTGTATCTGGGAGTGTAAGGATCCAAACAAGATAAATAACAGAGCAATGAATTATCTGAGGTTTGATGGAACTTGACACGGGATGTAATACTCTACCAGATGGGGAGCCAACAGAATGCCTTGTGAATGAGGAGCTTCTCCGCATATCTGCAAGCGTATATGGTTCACAGGTAAGAAATAAAACTAACAAGGACATTAGTATAAAAAGAAAATATTGTGGTTCAACTGCAAGCAGTGTATTTAACAAGGCATTCTTAGTTGCCACCATATTTAACAAACCTGCGGATTGATGCAAACCTTTCACGGCTTCAAAATTCTTGTATGTATACCCCACAAAGCTAAGATCTTTAGAATTAAGCATCATCTGCAACAACATAGAGTGAATCAATAAATAACAGCATGTAGTTAAGAATACCCATGGACATATGAAAGTGATATGAACAAAAGGAACCATCCCAATAGCTAGAACCAGAGATGATAAAAAAAAAAAGGCCAACTGTCTTTTCGAGTATATTGCAAGTTGCAAAAACACTCTGACAATATGGGTGCACTAGAATCTATCACTTTACATATTTTGAAACAATTTCCCAATCCTACAAATGTATTTCAAATATCACAGCACTAATAACTAATTCAAGTAAGTGTGTCATAATGAGTCAGTTTACAGAATATGGATGCTGCTGAGGTTTTTTTTTTACCCCTTATCTAACTATGAGAATATAAACTTTAACAGGATTAAACACTGGAACACATTAACTAATGTATTATTGGTATTATAGTGTTTCACATTAATGGAATGGTAAATGTGATTCAAGGGTAGCTTTGTTGAATCTCGTGTTTGTGGATATGGTGCATACCTTCCTTGAAGCCCCAGAACCTGGTCTTGATGGAGCAGGGTCAGACTGCAGAAAAGAGTCGAAGAACACAAAGGGTGAGTATAGTGTTTAGTTCACTCAAAATAAATCAAACACGGATTAAAAAGTTCCATGCAGCTTATTTCATTAAGTAGAAAGAAAAAAGACAGGTACAAGGAAGAGGGCATAAAGACATCAGCCCAGGCACGTTTCACCACCACAGGCATGCGGCCTTCGTGTGTCAGCGAGTGAGCGGGGGAGTTTTGTGTCAGAGGGGGGGGGGGTGTTGTGTCACACACACACGGGCGGGCGTTTTGTGTCTCACACACACAGATACATACTTTGTCACACACAGGCACACATGCATGCTTTGTGACACATAACCAGACCACATTCAACAACATGCAGCTTGATAATGTCTAAAGAATGGCACATGCATCAAACGAATGAAAACGGATTTTGCTTACCTCTTCGAACTTCATAAAGTTCTGTGTATCCAACTCATCATTGACTTGGGGCTTGAATGCTGCCTCCATCTCGTACAGCTTGTCCCATTCAATTCCTTGGAACCAAGGATGAGCCTAAGAAAAGGATAGCAGAAATGATTAAGACAACATTGGAAAAATCTAAGCCGAGGGGAGCCATATCATCCAAAATGAACATCAGTAAGTAGTAGGTCTTTATAATGAGTAAATACCTTTATTTGGTCTGCCCCTCCGCTGCCAATCCTGTGATCAACATCACACAATAGCCGACAGATGAGGTCCTTTGCTTCAATTGACAAACTTGGATTGTCTGGAAATTTTAAGTAGCTTCTCCAATGCACAATCTAGAAAGTTAAAATACCGTCAGTGCAACAATTTAAAACAAAGAAAGGGTGAGCCTATAGAAGTGTGCACGACACACTGCATCATTGCTCAGTGTTCATGTTATATAACACTTAATGGAGGTTTCAAATACATGGGTCTAAATGTCTAATACACACTGCAGTAATTTTTTTTATTTCATTTGGCACAGTGCTCCAGGCATGAAACAAATTTATGTTCTAACACAGCAGAAATAAATAAAAAAACACATATAAAAATGTTCAGTAAAACATAAAACTCAGCAGTTAACTGTCAGCCCTGTATTAAGCTGCTATAACATCTAAAAGAATCTAACTAAACTATTACAATGTAACAAACGGACAACATGCCCCACAAAATTAAGATGAAAATAAATTCTTTGGCAGCAAAGACAAACCTTTCGGCATGTGGTTATTGGATCATCTGAATAAAACGGTGGATAACCAACAAGCATTTCATACATGATGGCACCAAGAGACCACCTGCATGTCATAGTAATATAAACAATGAGATTACAGTAGTTCAAATAAGAGTTCAGTTTTTTGGTTTTGGAAGATGAAAACAAGAGACAACTAAGCATGTGAATATATCAACTTCTTCATACCAGTCACATTCTACTCCATATCCCTTCTTTAGTAGAACCTCTGGAGCAATATAATCAGGTGTTCCAACCGTTGAAAATGCCTGCAAAAACATTTACATAGCATGTGAAGAATTATTGACAGTAAACTACTTTTGACAATTTATGATCATGAGAACTAGTGTAACTAGAGAAGCACTGGATTTAAAGACATGTGTACCAATTTTCTCCTGTTCTTCTGCCAGTGTTGAAGCTGTTCATTTGGACTTCTCCATCTCCTACCATTTGCCGTATCAGAGAAAGAATTATCAATGTCCATGGACTCCCTAAGGTTTTCATCAGCCATCGGTTCATCTTCATTCAACGTCGATAACTTCGAACAATCAATTGGCTTGCACAATCCAAAATCTGACAATTTCATATGGCCATTCTTGTCCAGGAGTAGGTTATCAGGTTTAATATCTCTGTAACAATGAGAAGCCAAAAAAATTAAAAATGAGTAAACATACAGACCACACTGGGTACCATTTAAATCAGATTAAGAAGCATGTAACCTGTGAATGTAGTTATGTTTATGAATGGACTCAATGGCAAGAACGGTCTCGGCAATGTAGAAACGAGCCACATCTTCATTCAGAGTATCCTCTCGTATGAGAAGGTTCATCATGTCACCTCCGGGAAGGTACTCCATAATAAGGTAGAGGTACTCCGCATCTTGGAACGAATAATATAGTTTCACAATACAATGGCTACCAACTTCAGCCAGCAAATTTCTTTCAGCTCTAACATGCTCCACCTAATTACAAACATGTAAATATTAGCTACAATAAAAAGAAGAAACAAATAACATACCAAATACTCCACCGTTTTTATTAGGTGCAATTTGACTTAGCATGGTCATTAAAATTGAACTTTACCACAGATTTTCCTTAGCATACTCTTAGCGATTAGAAAACCATGGCAATTGGAGTGTATATTGACAAATCTAGTCATAAAGTTAGTCGTACCACATTTGTACTACTAAACTCATATAAAGTAAGCCTAAGGTAGTCGACAATTATAAAGTTCGAAACACACAGATCCTTGTAGTTTTGGATGGAGTGCCCCTTAGTAAACAGTATAGCAAACACACAAAAAAAAGCTGGAAAATAACATACCAAGTCTACTGCTATAAAACTGGGACCATGAAAACTGAAAACAACTCGACCCAAATAATACTTCTGGCAGGTTTCCTTTTGTAAATTCAGAACACATAAACTGTCGCGGTTATATAACTATAAGAAACACTAACAAAGCAGACTGTCACTAAAACGTATGTAACTAATTCAGCAAAACTTCAAATAGTTAAACAAAGGGTTCATGTTCTCATGATGGTATTGCTATTGATATCACAGATAATTACTAGTGTCAAAGCATATCAAGATCAAAATATAAAAGTAGTAGTTAGTAATTACCATATATGTGCTAACAAAGAAAAAGAAAAGCATTTAATAAGTGATGTGGTTTCGTCTGTCTTACCTGACCCCTGACAAGCATTTCTGACTTCTTTAGCTTTTTCATTGCATAAATGTTACCAGAGGACTTCTCCCGACATAGTCGAACCTGCGAGAATAGCAAAAATTAAGCTAACACAAAGGTTAAACATCAGTTGTATTTTAAACACCAGGCATTACAGAGAGGTTATATATCAAGGAACAGTTATGTGTATTACTGGCACAACACCACATAGAGATTATCATGCCTAACTTGTTCAAGAAAAGATAAAAATACAGAAAAGAAATCATGAGCATGCTTGCAGAAATTGGAACGTGCAAACCTCCCCAAAAGCGCCTCTTCCAATGATAGTGAGCATCTCAAAGTCATCCACACAAATTCTGTGTCTTTTGAGTCTCATGTATTCAGTCTCCTTTCTCTCCAGATCCTTTATTAAGTTTAACTGCTCCTCCCTGGGAACTTGCGAGGACGCTAGCTGTTGTTCCAAAACCAAGCGCCTACAGACACAAATGGTACAACATGCACAAGTTCCTTATGTATGGAGATAATCAATAAAGGGCGTGATAGTGAAAAATGGAATTTCGAAATGAAGTAATAAACCTGGAAAAGGTATGCATGGTTCATAAAAGTAAGGGTAGAAAAGAATGACAAAATAGAGAAAGATCCATTTGATACAGCGAGAAAATTTAAACTCCATCAGACTCCTAAGTGCTTGTTTGATTTACTCATTGGGACTAGGATGAAGTTGTCGTCAACGAAAATGTGTTAAAACAACAATCCTTAGACTATACTGGTCTTAAAGTTGACTTCAAAAGTAAGTAAAAGAGAGTGCAGCATCATCTCGAATATTTGGTGGTGTCCCATAACCCTCTAACGGTCACGTCCAGATTATAAACCTAACTTTAAATTTGTAAAGACTTCCATCTATGAACATACTACTTCTAGAATCGTCTCCTTAATTTAGGATGCTCAATGAAGTTCGCCATGTAATTCAAAGAAGGAATATGCATTCATTTACATGAATCAATTATTTCTCTGTTCTAAACCCATTGCAAAGCGCAGGCTTTATTCTAGACTGAGGCAATATATGGAACACAAAGCATTCATTCATTAACTTGATTGAGTCATTGCCCTGGCACTGCGTCACGCAATGCATGGATTGTGCATTGCCACATTAGCTGCTGCTTAGTTTCCTTTTATTGATTGAAGGGGATTTGCACTCCAAAACGTAGTTGCATCGATGAGTGAAGGAAGGTGTTGCCAGAAATAAAGCAAGGATGACTTTGGGCTAACATAGTGATGCTTGAACTCGATGCATAAGGTTTGAGTTTCATTTAGCCTTTTTTTTGTATATTTGTTAAGAGGAGTGAAGGAAGGTGTTGCCAGAAATAAAGCAGGGATGACTTTGGGCTAACATAGTGATGCTTGAACTCGATGCATAAGGTTTGAGTTTCATTTAGCTTTTTTTTATATATTTGAAGTATGTATTGGCCAGGCATTCTAATGTGTTCTTAGAGCATGAGTGACACAGAACAATAATGTGTAACAGGACGTCGGCAAGAAAATATGTTGAAGAAGAAATTCACTTGTAAGTTGTAACACAGACTGACATGCGCATGCACAACACATGGATCTTGTCATGTTCTGCACCAGTTTTCAGCATGGCACCGAAAGCACACGTCAAGCTCTTCCTAAGAGTAAGTGAAAATAATCGCAAATTTTATTTCTTAGCCTGCTCCCACAAACCACATGCAACTTTATTCTAATAATGGCAAGCCCTGGAGAAACTAACATATTGATTCTAGCTGAGAAGGAAACCTCAAACAGTTCAGACTCCACAAAGCCACAATCTGCTTAGCCTGCTGCACTGAGACACAGCTCAATCCACTGAATACATACTACAAAATCCCTCCAATTACAATCTTGGAAGAAATGTTCGAAGCAGCAAATAAAAGGATTTAATTCTTTGGTCATTCATGGTGCGTGGATCCTATGGAAACACTGAAATGCTTGTGTGTTCGATGGATCGGCTCCTAATGTACAGGAAGCCCTGCAGGCCTTCAAAGACAAGTCCCACCTTTGGCAGATGGCTGGAGACATGGGGCTATCAGTGCTAGACCTGGGTAGGGTGACTGTTTAGAGTGTGAAGGCCCATTTTTCCTTGGTCAGGTCCTTAGTGATTGTTTATTTGTAGGAGTCTACTGGTGTCAACCCAACATTCCCTACGCTGCCCAACGCAGGGTGATGTTGTTTTGTATTTTGGGCTTTTTCCTCTCTTAATGAAAAGATACGCAGCTCTCCTGCGTGTTCGATAAAAAAAAACAAAGCTCAGCATTAGTAGAACCTAGAGCCACATTTTACAACCGAGTTCCTTGAAAGGCTTCAAAGCCAATACCAACCCAGCTAAATGGACAGTTCAACTAAATGGATACAGGCTATGCCCAAAGCCCCAAACTCTGTCCTCATGGCTTGGATCCCTCAATCCACTTTACAATCCAGCCAATGCACACCATCCTCAAAGGAATTCAAGCATGCATAGCACGTGCCACACACGAAGACCTATTCACATCACCATGTCCAACCTCCAACATCGATTGTCAGCATGCTACCGAAAGCTAACATATATCATGTCAGAGCGCACGTCAAGTGCCAGTGTCATCTCTCCCTAAAAGTGAGGAAGTGACCATAAGCGCAAACATTGTTTCTTTGCATGCTACCACTAACAGCCCGCAACTTTATTCCAGTTATGGCAATCCCTTCAAAACCCACCATACTGATTCTAGCCAAATCAAGCTCAAACAATTCAGAATCCGCAAAGGCATAACCTACTTAAGCTTTGCTGCAGCAACGTGCAACAGCTGAATTCACTGAATCCATACTACAAAATCCCACCAATCACTCCACAAAGTGCAGCACTAGTATAACCTAGAGCCACATTCAACAGCCAAGTACCAGGAAAAGCTTCTGAACCATAATCAATCCAGCTGAATGAGCACTTCAAAATTCAAATCCTTATCCCCCAGCGTCCCACAGGAGAACAAGTATACAGGCTGCTAAACGCATGTCCCAGACATCCACATAGGAATTCAAGCACGTGTAATACGTGCCACTTACGAAGACCTACCCACATCATTATGTTCAACCTCCAGCGCCAGTTGACAGCATGCCCCCTAAAGGTAACGTATAGCACGTCAGAGCACACGTCAAGCGCCAGTGACCCTTCTCCCTAAAATTGAGTAAGTGGCCATAATTGCAAACCTTGTTTCTCTGCATGCTCACACTAACGGCTCACAACTTTATTCCAATTATGGCAAGCCCTCCAAAACCCGTCATAAAGATTCTAGCCAAATCAAGCCCAAACGACTCGGACTCCACAAAGCGACAAACTACTTAAGCTTTGATGCAGCTCTCATTCCACTGAACACATACTACAAAATCCCACCAATCATAACCCAAAGCACAGCACTAGAGCCACATTCTACAACCTACCATGAAATGCTTCCGAACCACAACCAATCCAGCTGAATGCACACTTCGAATCCTTATCTCCCAGCAACCCCCCACAGGAGCATTGAGTATAGGCTGCTAAACGCATCACCCCCGGCATCCCCATAGGATTTTTCTTTTTGCCGGGAAACATCCCCATAGGAATTCAAGCACCTGTAACAGGTGCCACGCACGAAGACCTATTCGCATCATCGTGCCCAACCTCAACGCCATTTGCCAGCATGCCATCAAAAGCTAGCATATAGCACATCAGATCACACGTCAAACGCCGTGTGGCCCTCTCCCTAAAATCAAGGAAGTGGCCATAAGTGCAAGCCTGGTTTATTTGCATGCTCGCACTAACGGCTCGCGACTTTATTCCAATTATGGCAAGCCCTCCAAAACCCGCCATAACGACTATAGCCAAATCAAGTTCAAACAATTCGGACTCCGCAAAGCGACGATCTACTTGAGCTCTGCTGCAGCAACCCGCAACCGCTCAACCCACTGAACAGTGATACATGCTACAGAATCCCACCAATCACGCCCCAAAGCACAGCACTAGAGCCACATTCTACAATCCAGTGCCATGAAAAGCTCCCGAACCACAACCAATCCAGCTGAACGCGCAGCTCAAACCCTGTCCCCCAGCATCCCCCACATGAATCAAGCATACGCAAGCTGCCCCGAACCATCATCTCGCAGCTCGAAACCTTCGATCAGCCCGCCCCGCGCGAGATCTATCCAAATCGCACGCGCCCGTACTCTAGCAGCTCGGGACATCTGATCAGAAAACTGTGACGGGGGGTACCTCTCCCTGCGCTCCTGGAGGTTCTTCATCTGCGACTTGTAGTGGTCCTCGATGAACTTCTTCGCGGCCGCCACGCGCTCCATGGTCTTGCTCGACCCCACCGGCGCCGGAGCCGGCGCCGCCGCCACCGCCGCGGCCTCGCCCTCCTCCGCCACCGCCGCCAGCTGCCCGGCCCCGCCGCGCGCCGCTGCCGGCGCGGGCTCCTCCGCCATCTCGCTATCCCTATCCCTATCCATCCCCCCTCACCTCACCGCCCTTCGCTCGCCGCCGCCTGGGACTGCGCGAGTCGCTGCTTCTCTTCTCTCCGCGGCGAGCTCCAACTGTTTCCCTCTCCTCTCCTCTCCTCTCCGAGTCTAGACGGTCGCGCTTATTAGCGATTTTCCTTTTTGTTTTTAGCGCTCTCTATCTATTTCTATCCAATATATATATCCGAGCCCCGGGAGGGTAATAAACTGCTCATGTTTTCCTCGGGGTGGTTTGAGGCGAGAGTAAACTAATCGTGCTGTAAATGGCGGGTTAAAAAGGCTGGAGCCAGCTGGGCGGCAGAGGTTACGCTTACTTTTTAACAATTTTTTAGAGATTAAAATGTTGCACATATTTTCTACGAATCAAATCTAAATCGTGGCACGGAAACTAACGGCGACAAATATATAGGGACAGAGGGAGTAGTAATTTTTATATGGGTCTAAACAAATGGTTGTTTGATCTTTGCTTCTTCTAGTCATTTTTCTTCATCCGATCTTCCCTTTTAAGTGCTTGAAGTTGATCTTTCCATTTTTGAACTGTCGGATTAGCTGCCGTTCCATTTTGGTCTGTTGACCTTTTCGGAGGGAGTTGAGTTGCCTTGCTCGGACACTTCCAACCGGCCGCCGTCCTCCACCGAAGCAAAAGGCACATGAGATCGTCGAAGTGAAGGCCATCTCTAGCGTAAGTAGTATCGTGACCCTGATCCAGCTTTTATTTTTCACTGGAACATATTTTCGTGTGTTGCTGCAGTTCTGAAGTGAATGGCCCAATTGATGCTGCCTACCCCCTCCGATTGTCGTTGGACAACCGGAATAGGTAACCAATGCAATGGCTAAAAGTCTCTGTTACCCCTATGCTGCATAAATGAGTGCATGCGTGTGGTTCTGTGCAGCTGAGAGAAAAAGCAGTGTGCGGGTGAGAGAAAAGGTAGATGCAGGCTAGATATCTGGTGCAGCAGGGGCTAGGCAGCGACCAGCAGGGACTGGACAGCGACAGTTAAATTGAGACGCGACACTGTCGCCCTGTTGATCCCAAATTTCATTTCCAAATTTACTATAAAAAAAGAGATTTCCCATCACATCAAAATGTCATAACATAAATGGAGTACTAAATGTAGATGAAATCAAAAACTAATTACATAGTTTTGTTATGCTCTGCAAGACGAACATTTTGAGCCTAATTAATCAATTTTTGGATAATTTTTCATAAATACAAACGAAATGCTACAGTGGTGTAATGATTACGAAGTGACATCATATTCCCAAATTCACCCTCCCAATTCTTCTAAACAAGGCCGGTATCTTCAACGACGATTAATCAGGGACCGAGGGAGTACTCAATCAAAAAAGGGTTTGCTTGTCCCTCCCTCACACATGCCATCTTGTGAAGCTTTGGTTGGGCCGGGCTTTTCACGGAAGCGATAGCGGCGCACGAAGAAGTCAACGGGCCAGTGAGTGACCTGCGCAACCCAACCTAACCACCACCGGGCAACGAGGAAGGAGAATGCAGGCCCACAGCATTAAAAGAGCAATTGCACTTAAAATCAGGCCCGCCTACAACTACGAGGCCCGCCGAACTCGTCGCGAGGAAACCACCGAGCAAGCACGAGAGATGGGCCTGATTGGGGGAATTTGTCTGGTTGGAATGGAAGCCGTCTTAGCTGAGGATATGCATGCACAACACAGCCGTAAGTATAACTCCGTTCGAAATGTGAAGCAGGCAACCTTCCTTTTCGCCGCCAAACCCAGATCGTCATGGTTTTCACGTGTGCAAGCAAGCTCTCAGCTCGCGCCGTCAAACAAGCAGAGTGCAGTTTAGCTAGCGGCGCGTGCTGCCGGGAAATGTGTGGCAGCCTTGGCTCCCTGCTACCAGGTGCCGGCGGGCTGTGTTTCTTTGGCTCTGGAGAAATTTCTCCAGCTCCTTTGACCAATAAAAGGTATTAAATCAACTCAGTTTACAAAACTATCTTCACAACATTACACTATTTCGCGAGACTTATCTAATGAGGTCTTTGACCGCACGATTAGAGGATGGTTATTGTAGCATTATTGTAGTAAATCATGGACTAATTAGGCTCGTTAGATTCGTCGCGTAAAGTTGCACCCATCCCTAAAAGAGTTTTGCAAATAGACTTCATTTAGTATTCCATGCATGCATGCAAGATTTCATTTAGACCTCGCTTAGCCTTAGCCCCTGCCGGTGCCGGCCGCCAACCTGCCCTGTGTACACGTATCAGTGTATGTGAGTGAGTGCACGCCGAAAACGTACCAGCCGGCCTCTTGATGATTACTCCCTCCATTCTGAAATAACTGACGTTTAGGATAAAGTTTAAGTTAAATAATGGGAATATAAATTATCAATAACTTTTAAATTATTAAGTTTGTAAATGTGAAAACTATATGAATAGATTTGTCTTGAAAAATACTTTCATAAAAGTATACATATATCACTCTTTGATAAATATTTTTATAATAACAAGAGGTCAAAGTTGTATTTTGAAGACCATGTCGCTGTCCTAAACGTCAGTTATTTCAGAATGGAGGGAGTATGTTGTAACGAAAACGTTTTCCCTAACTCCCTATGCGCATCATATCCTGTTTGCTGCCTTGCTGACGTAATATAGGCCCTCTCATCTGTGACGTGCATGCAGCATGCATAACCATGACTAGCTAGCTATGTCGGCAACGGCAACGAACTGGG
>OAMR01000288.1:390361-400646 GCA_900205405.1 Echinochloa crus-galli
TGAATCAACCCACTTTTGGAGGGGGAATTGGAGGGCCTCTAGAAATAGAGGCTTGGGTGGGAATTGGAGGCCTATGCAAAATGCAGGTCCATATGAAGGTCCTACTGGAGTTGTTTTTTTTTCCAAGCTCCAAACTTTAGAGTAGAGGCTCATATAGAGCCCTGCTGGAGTTGCTCTTAAGGGCCAGGTCATGCAGGCCAAAACCGCCGCTTTCTTTGGTCGAGGCGACGACCTCAAGTCGGTCTCCTTAAGGGCGACCTCCGCTAATTCGGCCATATACAAGTACACAACTATACAAACGTGGCCTGTCCTGATTGATGCAGGGTGTGCGTGATGCAGAGAGACAGTAGTTCGCTGCAGTTTCTTTTTTCAGATTTGAACTAGACATCTGGGATACCCGACGCGCGCGTCCCGGCCCTTCGCTAATACTGCTGCTTGACTTTTATTTTGATACTTACGAGTATATTGTTTGACTTTATTTTTTTATTTATACTTGACTTTTATTTTGTCAACGTATTATTGACGTGCATGTGTAGCGCCTCACGTCCACGATATATGGATCACGTACCGCAATCCAAATCGAGTGACACAAGCGAATGCAGTAGCAGGACAAGTCTATTTCTTCTCTGATATCATTTTTGTTGCTTACTTGCTTTGCTTCACGTACGCGTACGTAGGTGTCACGTTGACAGCAGGGATTGATAGAGACTGACGATCCGACAGGTTAATTACATGGCCAACGTACTCCCTCCATTCTGAAATAAGTGACGTTTAGAACAGCGTCCACCGGTCTCCAAAAACAACTTTGACCTCTTGTTATTATAAAAATATTTATTAAAGAGCCCTCCAACAGTGGGTCCCACGCTCTCCCTGCTCCAGGCCTCGTCGGATCCGCGGCGCGTCTCCCTGCTTCAGGCCTCCGCGCATCCGTCGCATCCGCGGCGTGCCTCGGGCGCCGCGTCTCCCTGCTCCAGGCCTCCGCGCATCCGCGGCGCGCCTCGGGCCTCCTCTCCGGGTCGTCCCCGCAGGCGGCGAAGGGGGAGTCGCCGTCGCCGTCGTGGTGGTGGTGCTGCAGATGTCGAACAACGGCGAGAAGCACGCCCCAGGGGACTCCCCGGCTCTGGTCTGCGAGAAATCGAAGCCCGGCGCCGCCATGAACAGTTCCTCCAGTTCGATTTTGACAAGAGCAAAGTGGAGTTGGGGATTGATTGGTGACTGGTGTTCTTGGTGGGGAACGGAGCAGAGAGGCAAAGCTCAAACTTCTCATTTGCTTTGCATCTCGTATTGGAGGAATTGGATAGAGAGGAGAGGAATTGATGAGTCATGGTGTGTGCGTGAGTTGCTGTTCCCTGCAAATCTGAGGGAAGCTGTTGTCCATGGTTGGGTAGTGCCGTGAGGGAAAATTGGAGGGGGAGAGAAAGAAGCTAGCTGCTTGCTTCGGTGGAAGAAAGAAAGGGGCAGAAGAAGAGACGAGCAGCATGCGCCGACGGATTGGGAGAGGGAAAGAGAGCTAGCGCCGTCTGCGTGTACGCCGACACGATGGAGGCCGGGATGCGCGTCCCGCCGCAGCCCTTCTTCCGCGCAGTTGGACGGCGCGTTCGGCTCGAAGAGGAGTGGTCGTCGGAGCGGAGGCCGCGGACGGCTTCACGGGAGCTCCACGGCGAGCGCGTGGCGGGTCGACGCCGCGGCGGTGGAGGTCGTGTTGGTCAGGTATGGGGAGTGCGCCGATGCTCCCCGACCTCGTCGGCGGCTGCCGGTGCCAGGGCGAATCCATACTAATAGGTCATCGGGTCATTAGTGTTAAATGATGGAGTCAAATGCAATTTAAATTAGTGATGAACAGTAATTTCATAAAGAAATTATAGAATCCATCGGGGTCAGCTGACCCCGATACAAAAGGCTAGATCCGCCCCTGGCCGGTGCTCACGCCGATGCGCCGTGCTCCACCAGCACTCGGCGCGGCGGCGTGCACCGTGCGCCTGCACGCGTCTGCGCCGCTGGCCTCGGTGAGCGGAGCCGGAGCCGGAGATGGCTGCGGGTCGGGCGGCGGATGGCGGGCGGGCCAGTGGAGGGCGCGGCGGCGGGCCAGCGCGGCGAGCTCGGTGCGGCCGCTCCTGGCGTCCTCGACAAGGTCGGCGGCGGCGGCCGGGCGAGGCGGAGGTGCAGGATTGGAGTTAATTTGTTGACTGACGTACGGGGTCCACAACCAAATAGAGGGTTGGGTTGATTTGTTGCTGGAGTTGGGCTCTAATTTAAAGGGCCTCTACTTTTGATTTGTGCCTGCAAATTAGTTTTGAAGGCCTCAATTTACATATCCTTGCTGGAGTTGGTCTAAGTTTCAGGACTCGCCTGTCTTTTCAACTGCTAAAAGCTCATGTATTGAATGAGATAGTCTGTTAGATACTTTGGGGAAATGGATTGGAGGAGCTGACTATCTATATATGCCAACAAATTTTAAATGTCAAAACCTGTATATTTTTCTCCAATGTTGCAAGTGATATCCTTGTATGTTTTATATGAAAGGGATATGAAGTACTATGTAACATGCTGGAGCGAATGTTTGAAACATTGTAGATAGGGTGGAACATCAATAAGTCTGTTATATTTTCTCCCAGCAAATCATGAAACGTTTTCAAACATCTCATAGAAATGTTTGGAACATCGGAGAACAATGTATGCAGCATCAAAAAATTGACAGATTTTCTTCGAAAGAAAAAAAAACTGTCAGGAGATAAATAGCAAACTCATATTATTTTTGTTAAATCATATATGGTACTACTTTATGCGATGATGATACAAAGCAAAGTTACCGATGGATGATAAATTTAACTAATGCATGAAAGGTTCACATATACACACTGACAGATAACAGTTCACCTAAGGTTCCATGCTGATTCCATGGAAACTGCCCCTTGTCCATAGCTAATTAAATTGAGTATACAGATCTATCTGCTGTAAAGTTCCTAGACTGCTGCACTACGATAAAGCATCAAACTAGATCTCAAAACTTACCAAAGTTCGTATCATATAGCTCACATCAAAGCATGGAATCTCTGACCAGAGTATCAAAATTCAGACAAGGGCATAAGAATGGTCGAATGGATCGGCCTCAAGAGCAAAGACATTCAGATCAGAGCTGAACTTGGAGTGGGATGTGGAGGCAGACCTCGGCATTGATGAAAATATTTGTCGTTAAAGATCAATGGTCTTCACCCAGATATGTAACCTTGGGATGCAGATAGTTAAGGTACGTAAAAGTCAAACAATATTAACACGGATATAGCGATGGCCCGCGGGGAGGCTCTAGTCTCCTACTACGATCGATAATCTTGACATGCACGGATAGCGAAGACACCAGGACCATCGTGTCAAAGGAGCACTTACGACAAGAATTCGGAACCAAGATAGGAAACCGATGCCCATTGCCGGACAGTGAACAGCCTTAGGATAGGCAAACCATAGGGAAGATACATATCCTGATGCAAACCAGACATGCATACCAGATGAAGCTTGCAGAGCCGATCAGGCGAGGTGGAATGGTGGATTATTGCTTGTGTGTCAGATCCTACTGGGAACGCGAATCAATTGAACCCCTAAATTAATTTTACCATATCAAGGCTGGAAGGGCAACCTGCCCCCCGTCCTTTGACCTATATAGATGGAATGAGAGGCAACGCCGTCATTGACCTCCAGATATAATTAATGAAAGAGGGAGATGAACGACAATGAGGCTGTTGGGAAAGATGTTGATTCTTCAAGGTGCAGGGACCTCTTCATGGATGAGGCTCTGGAGTTTGCTGAGAATCCATGGTAGAAAACGTCAAATGCGATTATATATAAGGGGACATATCCACTGCAAACCAACCCCTATAAAAACTTTGGAAACCAACATGCATGGAGACATGCATTGGAGGTGGGAGGGGGAATTTGCAAGATTACGGGGAAGGTGGGAGGGAGATTGACAAAACCAGCATACATGAATACATCGTACATGCATGAAAGGTGGGAGGCCCATTGGATCACCATCGTGTGGACCATATTGTGGTTTCTAAAGCTTGCAAGGAAAGATTGGTTTTCACCTGATACGTTGCTTGTATATAAGGAAATATTATTCCTTATTAGGTTTCACGTGTGGACAAGTCGTGGCCGTCAGCCGCCGCAGCCTTGGCTCCCCTAGTACCTTGGGGAGTTGGGGTCATCCATGACTTGAGGATAGAGACTTGAGATGTTACCGTATGCCAATCCATGGCGGCTGCTAGCTATACCTGGCTTTCGGTGATCGGCCGTATAATTAAGTCGATATTAGCACGGGAGGGAAGAGAGGGTGTTGGAGCTTCAAAGTTTAGAAAGGGAAAGAGTGGAAGGGAAGAGCTATGCTCATCTTGATTACGGAGGAGCAGGAGTCGGAGGAGAGCACCATATGCCACCAAAGGCAAGCTGTGTTGGGCTAGCCAGATGGGGGAGAGAAGAAAAATTAATTACTAGAGTGGATTCATTATTACAAATTGGAATTGGATGCATTATATTAGTGTAGAATTGAACGTGCTGTATGCATGATTCCTGAATACAAATTAGTTGTATGCATGTGTACGTGCTCATATATATAATTTGATAGTTTTTACATGCACTCTTGTTTAATTTTGATCATTGATAGTCGTGGCGTGCGGGCTTGAAGAGATGATATATGGCCGTGTTTCTTTGCCTTCCGGCAATTTTTTGCCAAAGGAAATCTTGTATGCATATGCATAGAGTATTAAATAAAGTCTATTTGCAAAATCTTTTTAGGGATGTGTGTAACTTTACGCGATGAATCTAATGAGCCTAATTAGTCCATGATTTGCTACAATAATAACCATCCTCTAATCGTGCGGTCAAAGGCCTCATTAGATAGGTCTCGCAAAATAGTCCAATATTGTGAAGGTAGTTTCGTAAACCGACTTTATTTAATATATCTTTAATTATTGGTCAAAGGGGCTGGCAAAATTTTGCCACCCCCAAAGAAACACGGCCTATGTACACAATCATGTAGGCTCTCTAGAAGTGTTCAAGCTGAAACTGTTGAACAAGAACATTTCTTTTTCATTCATGGTCAGTTGGTCTCACTTTTATTCTATGTTTTACTTTTAACTACTTGCTTCCAATTATCTGTCTATTAATTCCTGTTTTATCAGTGCGTTACATTATGTATAATTAGTATAAAATAGTAGTGGTAGTTTAGCGATAGACGGATTTTAATTCTCGCGCAGGTCAACCATATACAAGTCACCGGCCGGCAGCCGGATCGGAACCCGATCATCTCGAATTGAAACCCGGCCAAAACGTGTGTGTATGTACCGTGCGCACGCCGAAATCAACGCAACGTAGTACACATCGCCTGTGGACGGATGTAGCCTGTCCTGTGAGCGGCATGCATGAATAAATCTCTTTCCCGTCACACTGCGCGGGCCTGTCAGCAAGTATGTAGTAGGAGCATATAGCACGCCTGGCGTGGTCCAATGTCCCATGTGAAGCGACAACGATATCAGAGAAAAAATCGGTGCCCTATGGTTTGCTGTCTCATGCATGATGTGTGAAGCTCTACAATGATGTTCAACACGTCTAACAGTAATTATTCGTCGATCCGGGTGAGAGAAGGAAGCTTAATTAGGACCGAGAACTGTAAATAGGAGAAGGGAATTATTCCAAATGCAGATGGATGCCACATATAAGTATATGGCGGCTGATTGATCGAAGCTAAACGTCGTCGTCTCCACAAGACCGAGAGGAATTGAAGTGGTCGCGTCGTCGCCTGATCACGACGCCTCACCGGCCATGGCGGCCTCATCATCGTCGCCGTCTATATGGCTACCTGGAGGGAGTCATATGCGTACGTACGTGCTCACGTCGTCTAGCTTGTCTGGCGACCAGTTGGCTTCAATTCGCCGCCGTCTAGGGTACAGTATGTACGTAGAGAGCCTCAAGTGACCCCCGCAGCACATTAATTAATGCTCAAGAATTTCGCTGCTAATAACAAGCTAGTAATTCGTTCTGCGTCGTCCGTTCTGATTCGTTTAGCGGCAGTCAGCATCCATGGCGATCTCGGCACAGTCGTCCTATGTACCTTGCGGAGAAGAGAAAGGAATATCCCTAAGGCGCAGTCCAAGTCAATCAGGTCTCGGTCATTCTTGTGTATTATGGCGCGCGTGCGGGTATTACATAGGGTGTAATATTTTTAAATTTTTTCCCGATCCCTATAGTTTGATTCAGGTGGCCGGTGTGGACACTTGCATCCCGAGCTTCAATATAGGCAGCTAGCAGGCGTTTTTTTCTATTTGCGCAAAATGCTGCAACAATACTCAAGATTTTTAGATAAAGGGCAAAAACAAGTTCTATCTTCAGCGTCGACCGAACCTTTAGAAGTAAAGCTGAATCGAAATCTAGAAACTCGTGAGGTGGCTCGGCTCGACTCGACTCAGTCTGCTCATTTGTTAATGAGCAGACTCGTGAGCCAAACAAAACTGAAATCAAAGTAACAAGAAGATATAGGGTCTTTTAAGATATGTGTAAATATATTGTCGATTAGTTGTGTCTTGTACGTCACAGTGGATTATGAAAATTTAGAACTTTATAATTGCTATATTTTTGTATATTATATATTTTATGATATGATATTATTAAATTTATATTGACTTAACCAGCCGAGCCGAGTTGAGCTGAACTCTTGCTGTCCAGCTCCAATTAGGACACACCGTATAGACTATGAGCACCGCACAGCTAGATATAGAAAATCAAACCTGATAACGTACAGTTGGACAAACTTGACCGTTACGATAGTTGCATTATTCCTCAATACACGTGGCCACACTCCATCTTGTCCTGCTACATGTTAGCACGTGAGAATTTTTCTATATATGTCCGCATCACGCCAAGTTTATGATATAAGAAATGTGACTTAGAGAACAAAACGCCGCAGCTATATAGGAAGAAATGGCATTTCGTTCAGACCAAGCTAGTTAATTACAACGTACCCATGGTCGATGGAGAGATGTTTCCAGCAGCTGGTCTCCATATCTACAGTCGTTAAAACTGTCATCGTCGTCACATCAAGACACGACCAAGAAAAACGTCCTGGTCGATGGCCGGCCAGCCGGATCGAGTCCACAGACTATGCGGCGGTGAGGACAGCTCACGTGTGGTCACGTTTAGTGAGGGCGCTCCGGACTCCGGTGCTGTATATATACGTACAGTACTATATATCTCCAAGTGTCTGGCGGAGGTATGCCCCGGCCCGTACCCCACGGCACCTTAATATATACAGAAGGAATTTCATTAGATGATGTGTATGCCCCGATTAGGTTAGTCCAACTAACTGTTGTCCAAATCGGTCACAGTCTCGTGTTTGATTCTCTCTCTCTCTCTCTCTCTCTCTCTCTCTCCATTCAACACAAAAGGGGTATTTATTTGGTCTTTATCCTTAAAGCTAGATTTTGACCATTGTTTCCTCACAAAAAACATAGTATCAATTATAGTTCCATAAAATCAAATTTATAAAACCATTTTTCAATATTTTTATAGAAAAATATATACCTTGTAGTGCTGATTGAACAAAGAGTATGAATTGAGGAGACTCGTCCCGTCGTGTGACCACAAAGGTAATAAGAGAATTGAAAAAGTCCAAATTACTATCCTAAATATGAACAAAGTCCGGATAACCCTCTAAAATATATTTTGATTTAGTTTACACCCACAACTATTTCAATCGGTCCAATCGACCCCTTGATAAGATTTGTCTTTTTTTTCTCTCTATGCATAAGTGCCATTTTACATTGAATTTATGTGTGATGATAGATGCCCACATATATTATTTTTAGAATATAATATTAATTATTTATCATTATTTCTCATAAAATTTAATATCTATGTGGCTAATTTGCATACCATATCATTTCAAAATAATGATGAAAAAACATAATTTCTTTTTTATATAATTTATTATTACATATCGTGACCCACTGTTAACAATACTCTTTGATTTTGTTCCTGTTTGGTACAACTCCAACTCTAGAAAATTTGTGGAGTTCTTGAAGCTGACTATTAGGACCTCCAAGAAATCTTTTTAGAGTTTTAGCTCCAAGAAATCTTGGAGTTGAAGCTAGGGTACATAGGGTCTATTTAGACAAATTATTTTATTTATAGTTTGTACTAAATATTATTATTTAAAGTATTATTATTTAGCATAGAAAATGAAAATCTAGTCTAGAGTTTGGAGTTGGAGCTGTGCCAACAGGCCCTAAATCCCCTCCCATTGGGAAACTATAATACTATATAACAACACTTTACCTAGGTTCTGTATCTTGGTGGTGTTCTTTTTAGTAACATGGCGATCTTTTCTTCTCATTATTTCCATTTGACAGTTTAATTGAGAGGCCGGCTTTGGAACGAAGGTAGCACATGTTAACTAGGTTCTGGAACATTAATTGAGAGGCTTTGGAACGAATGTACCATGTGAAATTTGGTGCTATTTTCTCTTTTGCGGTAAAAGAAAAATACTAAAGGCCATTGGTGCGTGACGCAACCAAAGAAGAAAGGTCACCACACGACGTGGCCTCCATTCACGGAATTATCCCTATCATCATTCTCATCCTCATCGCCATGCACAATGACTTCAAGTAATACATGGGTTCAACCTAAGATGACTATGATGGGTAGGGTGGAAATCAACCGGAGATAATGCATAAAGCTTGCTTATCGCCGTGAAAACATAGTATCTACAGACTACATACGACACAATCTGCATGGTTGACTAGTGGGTCAAATATATACCACATTACCACACCATCATCATCCTAAGAAAGAAGAAGGAATACTAGGAGCTAAAATAGTATTAACTACTCTCCATTTTGTGGAACCTTTAATGTACAATGTATCTAGAAGTAGCGTATATCTAGTTGCGTAGCAAAACTATTTATCTAGAAAAGGAAAATAACCTATAATTAAAAAACAATTAGGAACATTAATTATACTTTGCTAGGAGTTCACATGAAAATTAAGCAGGAATCAAAGAAAGAGTCCTGAACTGAGTATCTGGCTGAAAGCTCACCCTAATAGGACCTAACTGCTGAACTAAAGAGCATAGATTCAAAGGCTGTGTTTATTTCCCGGAAAGGAAATGTGAAGTTTGGTGAAAATGTCACATCGAACACCGTATCGCACTTAGCACTTTTCGTTTGTTTGTGGTAACCATTGTCCTACCATGACCTAACTAGGCTTAAAAGATTCGTCTCGTCATGTACATCAAAATCATGTACTTAGTTTTTTTATTTACCCACGTTTAGTGTTTCATGCATGAGGAGAGAGATTTGATGTGATAGGTGAATGGTGAAGTTTGGAGAGAGAATTTTTGACTTTTTAAGGAAACTAAAGAGGGCCTAAGTATGATTTTTATTTTCCTATATATCAGTTTTTGTTTTTTTTTTAAGAAAATCGCTACCTTCGGAATTTTGGCGAAGGGAAGACTTTAGTGCTGCCGTGCAGGCCCACGGATCAGTCCCCACAGCAGTGACTTCACCACTAGGCGTGGGGGACGTAGACGCAGAATCGAGGAAAAAAACTCGCGCCTGGACTGGACAGCTCAGCTGGTGGACCCACCCGTCAGCTCCCTCCTCTCCGCGCCTCGGTTCCATTCTTTTTTTCCCGAAAGATGCCTCGGTTTCTAAATAAAGCCGCGTCCCCACCGACCCCGATACCTATATATAAAGCCTCACCACTCCAGCAATCGCCTTCCACTACACCTCACTCCCCCCGAAGCAGCAGCGCGCGCCGTGCGGCAGCCGGCAGCTCGATCACACACAACACAACAAGCTGCTCTACAAACCATATGGGCACCTTCCTCGCCGCCGCCGCCGCCGCCGCCAACGACCCGGAACCTGTCTCTTATACAGCTCCTTCCTCGCCGCGCTCTTCGCCATGAACAACGACGACGACTTCGTCGAGCTGCCGCACGCCGACGAGCCCTTCGCTGCCTGTAGCGCCGTTCCCCCGGCCTTCTTCGCCCACCCCCACCACGGCCAGCCCGCCGCCATGCCGTTCCAGGTGGCTCCCGTTCCCCCGCTGCCTCCGCTTATCCTGGCCAATGCCGCACGTGCGCACCATGAAGCCACGGCCGCCGGCGCCTCGCTGCCGGCCAAGAGGAAGAGAGGGCAGAGGACTGCGACCTCGCCGTCGGGGAGCGGCGGCGGCGGCGGCGGCGAGAACACGGGCCAGCCGGCGGGAGCTAGCGGCGCCAGGCCCGGGCGCCGGGTGTGGG